>JAECUM010007142.1:0-12348 GCA_016617855.1 Megalonaias nervosa | reverse complement strand
TGTGTGTGTGTGTGTGTGTGTGTGTGTGTGTGTGATTTGGATTTTTAACGTAGTTTTAACACTTTTTCAGTCATATCGCTACGATGTCTGAAGTGTAGCAGTTTATAGTGACGTTTAGCACTGGGAAATCATCCCGGAGACATGTAGCATGATGTCCCACCCAGTCACATTATCCTGACACCAGGCCGACCAGTCCTACCACTAACCTCTTAATGCTGATCGCCTAGCGAGGCAGTTGCTAGTACCATTTTTAGAAGTCTTTGGTATGACTCGGCCGGGGTTCGAACCCGCGACCTCCCGCATCTGAGGCGGATGCTCTAACCGCTAGGCCACCGGAGCGGTCAGGATTTTAATAGCATTGAACTGACCATTTAACTGGTGCAGTGTTGACATTTCGACACTATGAGAGTAAAACACACAAGTATCTCAGGTCTCATTTGAACTACAGCCATGCTTTCCTTTTGCAGTGATCTTCTACATTTTCAAGGTAAAGCATGACTCTCAAATACATTATTACTTTCTGTGACAGGTCTTTAGTCAGAAGATAGTTTGGGAAGTTCCTTTCTTTCTTCCTCCTCTTTCTCTTCTCAGTTATATCAATAACGGATGAATGAAGATAAATAAAAAATACAAAGTTATATCAGAGAAATGCCAGCATTATCCCATAAGAGGAAAGGGCGAATGAACTTATTATAACAATAAAACAAATACATCTCACCTATGTTTTGACATGTATTGGCAGATTTATTGATCAAAACTTTACTGACCTGGTAACACCTGTACCTGAATATCAATGCCAATGTCAACAGATGAGGAGAATACAAATTTATTAAATAAATAATGATTTTTAAAAAAATACGAATTAATTAAATTTTAAGGTTACAAATATAAGATTTCAATGACCTTGTAGTAAACAACTTCAGTGTTTTCTATCAGTACGTAACGATTGTATCCGGTTAAGGTTTCCGTCTATATAGTTCCGGCAAAATGATGTACATAACTCCTGACATTCTCAGCAGGTGGCAGCACAGGAAACTAGACATATATAAAATTGTTTAGCTTACAATTAGCTTAATTCAGCTACGAAGTCTGAGACTCCAATCCGCAGAGATAATCTAACAACATAAAAGGTGTACACAATTTACACACACGCAAGCGGGTGTGTAGGTCTGCAAGTGATTCTGTTTTTCTTTTTGTCATCCCCTTTGAATTGTTTTCAACTCTCGCGGTCATATATTTGCCTGGCAGTGCGTAGTAAATCTATCTTTCACATATATTACATATAACAAGTATTAGGACCCTGCAATATCACGTGTGTCCCTTCTCTCCCACCCACGCCCCATCCCCACATCCCTGGATCAGCTCCTGTAACCGTTATAGTTACATTTTCCACGATGCCGAGGCCATATCAATGGCACAATCACAAATGGTGTATGGGAGCTGGTGTATGGGAGCTAACTCTTCTACGTACCGTTTTCTACTAGAGCAATGTTGCTGTTTAATACACCGTTCTGTTAGGTTTTACACAATTCGAGAGCTTCAATGATTGACCAGAGCCGCAGTTCAGTTGTTGGACTATCAGACCCGTAAACCAAGGATCACGTGTTATTAGGCATTTGCTTCCAATGTCCTCCTCATTGTATATGTACAATGTGTTAAAAGTGACGTTAATAACCAAATAAAAAAAAACAATAAAGCATCAATGATTAACATCTCTATGTGCCGTTAAAAAAACCCCAAAGTAATCACTCACTAATGATTAACATCTTTAATCTTAGAAAAAGTCGCAGGATCAGTTAGTTGATAATTTCAATTTGGATTTACCCTGTCAAAGTTTTATTTAAAATCGTTTCCTGTCCATTAAATAAATAAGTGAAGGCTATTACAATGACATACATAAATTAAAAAATCATCGGCGATTGCAAAATGATTGCACTGTTCGATGCGATTTCAAAACGATTTCACTTTTCGAAGCAATTTCAAAAAGATTCCACTGTTCGATGCTATTTAAAACGATTTCCCTGGTCGATGTGATTACAACTTGATTTCTCTGTTCAGAACGATATATTCTTTCGTGAATCGTAGAGGTGAACATATTTTACTCAAATGTCTTAGATGAAGAAAGACGGAAAGAACACAAATATAAAGAATGTAAATGTAACCAAAAAGAATGTAAAGGAAAATAGAATAATAAAATGGAGTTTGATGTCCGTAGCTTTAAAATAGTTTGTCAATACGGAAGTCTTAAAACAATCAGGTCGTTGACAGCGGGAAGTAATTTTCATAAATATAATTGCTTCTTCTGACAATAACTGCGGACCTTATAATGCTGACGCTATTCATATACTGAAAAATATTTTCAAAACGTGACAGTGAGGGTAATAAGAACTGCGATATCCTATCGGATAGATGAAATACGCCGATGTTGACGATGAAAATAACTACTAAGTGCAATAGTAGACTTCAGTCATTTTAGTCATGTACGGTAGAACGTCGACTTCAATAATAATAATAATAATAATAATAATAATAAATAAATAAATAAATAAATAAATAAATAAATGAATAAGTTCTTCATTTTAATAGAACGTGACTGGATGAGCGTTACTATTACTACTACTACTAATAATAATCATCATCATCATAATGATCACAATGATAATAATGAAAAAGAAATAAATGTACACATGGTCAACGACTTCAATACAAATACTCTAGTCTTCATAACGCTCAGTAAACATCTGTAGGAACATTTTTATCAATTTAAAGCTTTGTGAAAATTTTAACTTACCTTATTTTGGGAATTACTATTCATACAAGAATGTTCTACGTATTCCAAGACTGTCATCGGAGAAAAGATACCCTAAACTTATTCCAGACGGTCGTTACAGCCACACGTTCAATAAAAGGCACATAGATAATAAATGATATATTGGCTTATATCAACTGTTGACACTTGTCTTTATCACAATTATACCGTTTTGCATCGTCCATGTAATTATTCCCCATTGCCCAATTGTCCTCGGCAACATTTATAAACACAATGTTTATCAGACACTCCGTTACGTCCTCCCTCCTAATAGAATTTGATTGGTTGACCAGACGCGCGTTGGAAGGATCCGCACGTGTCTGAGCTATTCATAAATGTATTGAATTGCGAGATACGTTTGGATAGATACGTTTATCGGAAATGAAGCTCTAATCGATGTAAGTTCAGGGCAACATTTACTGCTATCAAAATTCGTTAAAAGCGTGCACGTGAGAGCTGCATTTCAATAATATTATCTATAACAAAAGGTATATATCCAAAACAAATCAGTTTCAAGAGCATATAAAAACTATTTTATCTTCTGAAAACTTCGTGATTAAATAATAAATAGGGAATGTCGCAGTGTGAACATGCTTTGATTGTATTCAAACGTAACTGACAACTCATTATCATTTTCAAGTTGTACTGACAAAAATATTATATTTGCTTGCACGATTCGTTTGGTGATTCACTCATCCGAAGATGATGTCATCCACAAACAACATAATAACCTATAACAGGGGCTCGAATAACCTATAACAGAGGCTCGAATAAATAAAGATCACTCTAATCTGACAATTAGTTCCCTTAGCGCGATAACATTAAACGCGTACTGTAACTAAAGAGCTTTTCATGTTGACATAAAAATGAATATTATTTATTTATAAACATTTTGATCAGTATGGATGTTTTAATCGGACATTCTTTTCAATTGTCTCCTCAGAAATTAGGAAAGGAAAAACGATGAGTTTAGACAAGACGTTGAGCTACTTTAACGACCGTAAATTGGTACGTACAGATACACAAATTAACCGTTTGAATGGCATGGGGACTACTGATAATTGTCTATCAGTGATATTTATGTTAAATATACTGATAATAACATATCAGTTTCTGTAACATACAGCAAGCCAGACACGATGATGTAAGTAATTCCCAACTATGTATTGTCAATTTGAGAGTAAGCTGCGTGGTATCGGATTGTTTACTCAAGATGGTGTCATGTATGCTCAGTACGAAACTGTAAACTGGAGAGTTCCTTTGATAATTTGATGTATTCAGTATCAATTAAATACTATTCCCCGAGTAAAGACAACTATGAACTATTACATTGTTAATGTAATGCATCTCTTTGTTGAGGATAGAAATAGTACAAGTGACATAGATCATCATTTATATAAAGGAGAGAGAACTGTCTTTCTCCTGAGATTTATTTATGAACCTTTTAATTCATTCTCAGATGAGTCTCTTAAAATTTCTGTGCATGAAAAATATCGTCCAATGATTTGAAATGTTAACTACTAAAGAGTGTCTACAAAAAGACAATTCTACTGCAAAAAGTAACAACCGAAAAGAATTCGGTTAATTTATCATTCATCTATATTTAGCATTAATTTGCACCCAAAGCAAAAGAAGCAAATGTATCTGGACAAAAGACAGGATATTGAATAGTTCCAATCCAAACTCGAGCAGGAACGGGAATGTGGTCTTTAAAGAATATTTGAGTAAATGTTTAACTGAATATTTACAAGTGAAATACAGATGTGTCACAGTCACGGCATGATCGATTAAAACATATTACTGCACTAAATAAAAGTCGCTTTGCTTCCTGGCAGTTTATAAAGACTTCATAATAATTATAAAAGAGGGGGTGGCTACGGCATGACCGTTTTAATTCATCATTAATAAACCTCCTTTATAAATAAGATATCGTTGTCAATTTTATCACTAAGAATACGTGTGTGTGTTAGGATAATCAAGAAACTATATACCTTTAGGCTTTTTCCGCAATGCAGATGTAGAATAAAATACATAGTACATAAAATTCTCTCATTCGACTTGTCTTGCCCTCGTGCACAGTAATCTGCTTAATGACCAACTTGCATTTATTTTCAGTTAAATGGATGTGCTTCTCACAGATTCAGCCATGTTGAATCTAGTGTTAGTAGAGATCACAAAGTTTACTTTCAGTAAAGTCTATTTCAGTAGACTGACAGAAAATGGCAATAACCAGAGCCTGTTACTGTATTGATAGTGGTGTATTTAACAATTCCATGTGATCAGTTAGTATTTATTTTGGATGAATATTCTTGAAGGATTACTGTACATACCGAAACTGAAAAGGTTATTGACTTGCATTAATGCCATGTAAATTTCGTGTTTTAGAGCGGTACAAAATGGTCAAGTTCCGAGATGAAAAGTACCCACATTCATCACATTACATCAGTCCATCATCAGAGACTAGACATTACGTCTCAAGCGCTTTAAACACCCACGAAACAGGCTGTACAGAAGCAAACACCAGTATCAGCCTAACGTTTGAGTCAATTAAGTCTATATCTAGCATTATTGATTCTCAATTTATATATACAAGTATACAATAGATTACCCAGGTAATTGAACAAACATCGTCTTAAAACTCAACCGAAGCATCTTTGACAACACAAATCATAATAAAAAAGAAAATATTATCAAATCATCACCCTCAGAATAAACAAAAGATAGGAGGAAAGCTTGAGCAAAGTGAAACGTCCAAAAATACTCCTCAAAGAACAACAAATATAATTTGCAATGTAAACTGTAAGCATATTGATATGAATTCGGGGATCATACAATGTAACGCTTGAGTGGTCTGGTTCCATGACGACTGCGTAGGAATCGAAAGTGAAAATAAAATTACATCCTTTCCTGGCGATGCTTTGATTGTAGACATTTATCATCCTCTGTAAAGTCAATAAAAGAAATTGTACAACTCTCCTGAATTACAAATTGTATTCTAAAGTCCATTATTGCCTTGTAAAAACGCCTCCATGACAACATGCTCATTATCAATGATCAGCTTACTGCATTTCAACACAATATGAACATTTCTTAACGAAATTTAATACCATACAGATCTTGAGAAAAAATATAACAAAACTAAATATTTCCAAGAAAACACAGTCAGTAGCAGACAAACGCAGAAAGGTTAAAACCAATCACTCCAGCACACTCTTTTCGCTTGAAGTCCTGCCCATTACTACTGCGTCAGCTACTAACAACGACGCTGCGGGTGACGTTGGACTTGATCACAAACAGCAAGAGGTGCATTATAGCACAAAACTCGTGTTAATGGAAGTCCCATACCTACACCTATCTAGCTTTCTTGCTTACAACTTTATGCAGCTATCCTTGGTGCTATGATACTGTCGATGGATCTGAAACACATCAGTCATATATGTCATAGACTTAAGAATATTCAACCCTCGATACAGGCCGAGTTCAGCAAGCCACACCCAATGAGATCTTCTAACTCTGAAATAAGGGAGATCATGGAACTGTGTTATTTCTATCACAAAGTTGCAAAACCCACATACATTTAGTGAAATGTTCAATCCCTAAAGCTAAAGTGAACACTTTACAAGGTTAATTTAGAACATAAATGACAGCAGAAAACTATAGAAAAGTTTTTGTAACTTTATTTTAATATCAAAATTTTGTGAGTTCCCTTCAGAAATAGCAACCATTAAGCATACTTGTACAGAGCTATTAGATATTGCACTGGACTAAAATACCAAGTTTACATAATTAATTTCCATACTTGCAAAATATTATTCCGCATCACAAGACTTATCGTTCGTTATAGATTATTTAGAGTCAAAACGCACATCCCATATAGCATTCCAAATCCATTGCATGTGTTCAAGAAGTAAAGATATTGTAGAGAAACTTGACGCAACAGAGCAACAGGGCTAGATGAAATATCACCAAAACTGATCAAACTGTCAGCTCAAGTTGCTGCCCCTTCCATTCATAGCTTGATAATTACAAGTAAAGTATTGATACTGGAATCATTCCAACTAATTTGAAATTAACCTGTGTTCCCAGTCTTTAAACAACGCTAAAGATGCCAGCAAACAATTATAGACCATTATCACTTTTATCAACCTTATCTTAGTTTTGAAAAACACATTGTCCCTCATCAACACCTATTTTTAAAGAAATGGAATCTTCTACATAGCTCATGTCCATGTTCCCCCAAAATGCATTCATGCAATACTGCCCTGACAACGTTGTTTAGTACATGGCTAGCAGCTATAGATGACGGAAAATAATCGGAGCAATTTATTTAGATTTTAAAAGCGTTTGATTTAGTCGATCATGAAATAATCTTGTAAACAACTCATGGACTACAAAATCAGTACTACTTCGCTTGCTTGGTTTGATTATTAACAAACAGGAATACAACAATGACATGTTTAGGAGGTCAATGCAACATCTTTACGATATATTAAAAGTGGAATCCATCAAGGCTCTATTGTTAGCCCCTTGCTCTTTTTATTTTCATTACTGATTTACCACTTCATATGACAGTCACCAAACCTGATATTTTGCGAATGACACAACATTACCTATCTTGGGTAATGCAATTCATTCTCTTGAAACCAAACTTAAAACAGGACGTTGAAGAAGTTAGAAACCAACAAAATAAATGCAATTAAACACAGAAAAATAAACTGTATGTCAAAAGGATAAAGAATAAATACAACTAGAGGATATCAATATATTTGATCAGTGAACTAAAATAAATAGCACAGAAATCAAAATTTTGTATGCGTGATTATTGACATGTATTTGTTGTGGAAAAATCAGATTAAAGTCGTACGTTCTGTAGTATATTCCAGGATAACTTTATTGAACAGACGGTCTTCCTATGTGTCTATGCTTCTAATGTTTTAATGCCACTAATCTTATCAAATATTCAAACTCCTAAAACTAGCCTCACTAATTATTACAAACAAAGATTATCTATCCTCCCATTTTTCGTTATTTTAAATCTAAAGTACGTTAAAGCTATTTTGACATATAAATCCTTTCATAAAATGGCTCCACAATATGTCAGTGAGCTGTGTATTCAAGCTTCCATATTCCATTCACACACTCTTTGGTCTATTTCGTATTATAATCTTCATTTGCCTAAATTCAAAATGTAGAAAACATATTTTGCATATTCGGCATCAGTATTGTAGAATGCCATTCCCAATGATATTAAATAAACACCATCACTCTCTTCGCAGAGGAGGACACTTGAAAAATTTCTTCTTTCTGGCTATGCCATTGCTCAGACAAATTGATATACCTAATTTGGATACCCCACAACCTTCCCATGTTCCAAACCTGCATGTATATCTTATGTGTGTTTTAATATGCGTACATATGTATGTTAAGTATATTTTATGATTACATGTCAATGTGTCAGAAGCTTTTGTAAGAGTTCTTCTTGTGCATATAATTTGCATTTCAAGTTTTAATATCCTGTTATTGTGGACTTCTTGTACAATCAGCTAATTGAATAGAACCAAACGTATTATCCGCAGAAAATAAAGTCATTATTATTATTATTATTATTATTATTATTATTATTATTATTATAAACCAAATCAGAATATTCATTTCATTTAAGGAACTGCAAATTGAAAGCAGATAATCAGTTTCTAAGCAATAAATTGGACAGTGTTGTCAACCATACGTTTTCTAGGCATAAATAAGCATGTACGCGATATTCGCTCCATTAAGACATTCTTTATCAAGTCAGAAATCATTTATAGGTGCATCGGCATGTAACTGATAGTCACTGCACTGGGACACATTTATCAAGTAAGAAATATTTCACTTTTATTATGTATACGTTTTTGAAGAGTTTTCCATAATTTCAAATGATTTTTGGAATTCAGAATGTATTCTCTTATGTTGCTTGGAGTTTAAAAATTGTTCTATGTCCGGTCATTTTGTGCATTGTCAGAGTTACACTGTTTATCCAAATATGAATTGCGTATTTTTTCTCAATATGAATATTTTATTTTAAATTTTCGATTATGAAAATGCACTTCACTTATAAATGGAAATTCCACAAAGATATGACCACACGAAGCTGTACAAGCTAAAATTCAATAAAGCTCAGTACTAACATTAATAATCCTAATAGGCCACCATAATAGTGTTTAATTGTAAATTATACTGTATGGATTTCCAATCCTTGCATCATTTTTGTATTCGACGGAAATACACATAAATAACATTAATAAATTATAATGATGTCAGAGATAATTTAATTTTTATCTAACTACGATGTATCCGTACAGCACACTTTTATCAGAATGATCTTGCTGGACATCAGTTCGAAAACATTGTATGAGTTTGGATCCAATATCCATTTGTTAGGCGTATAAAAAGAACTCGTAGCAATAAAGTGTGAATATCGAACTCGTGTAAACGTATCATATTTCATTATCAAGGGAAAAATCTATATTTAATTTATACACAAGAATTTTACAGACTATTTGACATTTTGTTGCGAGTTTATTCGTGAATTAGAAGTATAAAAAAAATATGAAACGAAATCACTGTATTTAGCACCTGCGTCTACAACTAGAGTAGGCAATGTCTTCTCTGAATTGGGTGAATGTGCCTCGCCAAGAGGTCTAAACCATAGGTCAGTGGTGTTTTCCTCAGCATTGACTGCTACCTCAAATAGGTGAATTCTCTTCTAACCATATTCGAGTATTATTATGCATTAGACTATGCAGATGAAAAAAGGAGAAATAAAATAACAAAAAGAATCCTTGGGTTTCATGGATCAGCAGACGGTAGTAATTTATGTAGGAATCGAATCGTTAGTTTTACAATTGTCTTGTTGTATTAGAACCTGAATTCTTAGCATTACTTGACAAGTGTAAACGTTGTACCTTAACTTTTATATTATCGTTTCAAACGTACGAAAATTCAAACACCTTCATTACTGAGTTTTATTACACATGCCTGTGCGAAGAGAAAGCTTTGTGGTTTCAGACGTCATAGCTAGCTTGACTGCTCATTTATTCGTAGTAAGTAGTGCGCATTAAAAAATATTGAAATATATTTTAGTATCGAATATGAGAAAATAAAAAGGTGTGTGATAAAGCCAATCAACACAAATGCAAATTAATGACATCTATTAGTAAGCTGCATTAATTTTAGGAATTTAGACTTCTATAAAAACATAGAATAATATATTTCCTAAGACAGAGCGTGACGTTATTATATTACATTTTGTATTACCAACAAAATCGATGGCAAATGATTTTGGTATTCTCTTTTGGGTGGGTTATCAATTGTTTTGCATTTTTTTTATTGTTGTCAAAAACAAACAAATATTCAAGGAACATGAATTCAAGCATCCAAATGATAAAGAGTCAAAAGGAAATTAGGACCCGTTTCCAATCAAATACATATCCACCAGTGAAGTAATGATAAAATATCGTTTTGTAACACTGACAATAATTGATACGCACGATAATAAACGATCTTTTGGAGAGCTCATTTACTGAACGCTAAACTGTATATGTCAAAGCTGACAAAGATCAAACGTTAACAATGCAAGTATGACGCGCTATTCCCATTCGATGTCTGTATGGCTGTTGATATATACGATATGACCGTTTGTAAATGATCCGATTCAACAACCGATAAATCTTTTATACGTTAGGGAACACTCCAATGCATTAGTTTATTTTATGAGCACAATGTGATGACCTTTTAATCCTTGATACCTTGACAACAATGAAAATGGATGGTATCAATTGACTATTAGTGATCTAGATCCAGTTGAAATAAGCGCACAGGAGACACATAAGTGTCAATATTTATTATATAAATTGCGACAAGTAATGGAAATATTATTCTATAGGAGTCAACTTCAACCTGTTTTGCTACAGAAAATAACTACGCCGTAACTAATGTTGATGTGGAGAGGAAAAAGAAGGATAGGAGAAAAAGGAGAAAGAGGAGGAAGAAGAGAAGGAGGAAGGAGAGCTGGAAGTAGGTGATGGTGACGCAAAACTGATTAGGAAGATATGGTGAGGTCAAAATATATTCAATTCAATTTCTAAAACTGAACTGTTATTGAAGAGCCTAGTCTATAGTAAAATGAGCTATCTCTTACTGGAAAAAGGGGAAAATTAAAACTTGTTGGCAAAGTCGGAAAGGAATGGTAATCCAATGATGCTCTCAATCACAAAATGCGAGCAGTCTCCTTTTGGAGCCTTCATATTGTATAAAGGCTTACAAAATGAACTATATTTTGGACATTAACAAAATGCCTTAATTACAATTAATGTCATTCCCATGCATAACTAAGAGTAATTAACAAGTATCTTCAAGTTCCTTACTTCAATTTAAAAAATTCCATCACAGATTATGCACCAAAGAAGAGACTCTGGTCTAATAGTAACAAAGTCTAGCCTAAAATAAAATCAGTTTCAAATGACTTCCCAAATCGATTTGAAACACGAGATAAAATTAGTTTACGATACAACCATTATTTTCACATAAAATGTATACATTTATATTATATTTGCGCTTTTGTCCGCAAATTACGACATTGACAGATCCGAAATGAATGTTTCATTGTTTTTTTATACGTACAAATAAAGTTAATGGAGAAAGGTGGGCAATTATTGTTCGCTGCAATGATAACATACTGAACAAAAAGAAGGAAACGGTTTTGTTACGGAAGGACAAAAATGTAAATCTGTTAATATGTTTGTTCACATTTTATTTCATTTTGAACCAGAAAGGTTTTAAATATCATTTTTGTGATTTGTTTGTAAACGTGCTATTTTATTTAGTCACAAAAGTTTTGCTCATAACCTGAGCAGTTTTAAGTGGTACATATGTGTTTGTTTGTACATGGTATAGAGCATGCATGACTGCATTTCTATCAATTGGAGTCTTCATCTGTTTATGAAAAATATAAAGAAAATCAATGTACTTACATATTACATTTCAACAAAACCTAAAGCTTACATCATAAAACTTTCATCATATACAAACTACCAGACACATGGTTCATGCTATCAGTATGGATCAATATCAGGTTTGGAGTTTGCAATTGGAAAACAGTGCTTCTCTCAATTATTCACACGTTCTCACATTAGGTATGGCTTTGCAAAGCTGTAGCAATAGTTTTAGTCCATATATAGTAAAACCTTATGTCTACTGGAATCGACCAAACTGCTAAATTATATAAATGACTAAAGCATGAAGTATGAGAAATACACTGTATTTAAAAGGTTGTATAACATAATCGTGACTCACGTGAACTATCAGTATTCCTTATTTCTGTAACTCTTAGAGAAAACTACAGGTTTGTGCACCAGGAGTATATGAATTCAGGAAACTCTAATAGTTCAGAAAGTCGACTATAAAAAAAGTTTGCTTTCTTGATCACTGAATGGTCATTCTGAAGATGACGTACTTGTCACCCCACCCCACAAGAACAAGTGACTTCATTTGATATATCA
>JAECUM010007135.1:0-58744 GCA_016617855.1 Megalonaias nervosa | reverse complement strand
TGCCAATCTAATGTCATATATGGTCAAAACAGTGGCCCCTTTATGGTTTCATATAGAAACTTGTCCAAGTATTTTGAGGATTTTATATTATTATAATTGCAATTTTTATGAATTGACTGCATTTTCTACGTTTTGATTAGATGTAAACGGTCACGTGATACTGATCTGAAATATTTTACACATCGATAAATTCTGTGATTTGAAGTTTTATCTATATCAATGCTTTACACCCTAATAATAACAACAACAAGTTCCCACCCATTCACTCCTGTGATTTTCGATCAAAAATGACAAGCCACAGATTAGTATCAACCATTAGAAGTTAAAACAATGTAATTGCACAGACCTTCCTGCACTCCAACACTCACCCCTTTTACCAAAGAAGGCATATGGCAGGCTTTAGAAGCCAATCTTTGGAAATTATTGCATTTCACCTCGACAGCAGCAGTTATTAAAGGTCAGGGTCATGTCAACAAAGGGATCTCACTAAAAATGGACAAGATTTTGCTTTTGAAAGATCAAAATGTGTAGAAAGTAACAATGACGTTGCTATAACAACACGTGCCATACGCAAGCGTAATTTTAAAAAAAAAAAAGGAATATTCCTGGTTTAACTGCAACAACCATTTTTTATTTATTAATATAATGATTGTAACAATATATCACTGGCATGACCCGCTAAGACATTCTACCCCATATCACTGTATAAATAATCAATGAATCTTGGCTAGCGAAGATAGGGCTATGTATTCTATCGCAGTTAAGAGGCTAATGAAAGAAAACTTCAAGGTACATAAAAGTGAATGTTTTGTTGATTAAATCTGCTGATCTGATGTTAGAAAGTAAGTAAATTGGAATTATAAGGATTAAATGATCATGGTTGGGTATTTATCGATGTGTAAAGTTTACTTAATCACTCACAAAGTAAATAAAGTCTGAAATTTTACCTAATCACTCACAAAGTAAATAAAGTCCAAAGGACTTTATTTACTTTGTGAGTGATTAGATAAAACTTGCACATCGATAAATACCCAACCATGATCATTAATCCTATAATGCATTTCTGCATTGTTTTATATCACTTCTAAAGAATTGTGGCATCTTACTTTACTGTTTTGTCCATTTTGGATTAAATATTTGTTTATTTGAAAGGATTTGTCATCATTACATTTATGAATGTTTTAACTTTGCATTTATAGAACAACTTTTGATCGACACTATATATATATATAATATATATATATATATATATATATATATATATATATATATATATATATATATAACACTATATATTATATATATAGGTATTGTACATACATGCATGCAATACCACTACACTATACACAATGTATACACACATACATACATACATACACACATGCACACATATACATGCATACATACATACATACACACATCCATCCATCCATACATACACACACACATACACACATACATACATACATACATACACACATACATATATACATACACACATACATATATACATACATACATACACACACATACATGCATACACACACACACACACACATATATACACACACACACACACACATACATATATACATACATACATACACACACATACATGCATACACACACACACACACACACACACACACACACACACATAATACATACATACACCCCTTACTGATTTTACTGCACCTACTACAGCAGTTGACACATTTAATGGACAGATGTGGCACACCCTGACATGGTAGTCATGATCACAGCTGGAGTAAATTTGACACTTTTACCTGTTTCTGTATGAACTGATATTAACTTTGCTTGTGGTACTCATCAGTGACCTAACTGGGGTATGCATACATTCACATAAAAAGATTAAAATACCATGTTTAAATTTCTTCAGTATCTTCCTTCCTGTGCCTGTTGTTATACATGAGTTAAACAGAGCTATGTACATGTAAAAACAGACTTTGGGCACAGGAGTTTATGACTACCGACTTTGGGCACAGGAGTATATGACTACAGACCTTGGGCACAGAAGTTTATGGCAGCAGACTTTGGGCACAGAAGTTTATGGCTACAGACTTTGGGCACAGAACTTTATGAGTACTGACTTTGGGCACAAAAGTTTATGACTACAGACTTTGGGCACTGGAGTTTATGGCTACAGACGTTGGGCACAGAACTTTATGAGTACTGACTTTGGGCACAGAAGTTTATGACTACAGACTTTGGGCACAGAACTTTATGAGTACCGACTTTGGGCACAGAAGCTTATGACTACAGACTTTGGGCACAGAAGTTTATGGCTACAGACTTTGGGCACAGAACTTTGTGAGTACCGACTTTGGGCACAGAAGTTTATGACTACAGACTTTGGGCACTGGAGTTTATGACTACAGACTTTGGACACAGAAGTTTATGGCTACAGACTTTGGGCACTGGAGTTTATGACTACAGACTTTGGGCACAGAAGTTTATGACTACAGACTTCGGGCACAGAAGTTTATGACTACAGACTTTGGGCACAGAAGTTTATGGCTACAGACTTTGGGCACAGAAGGTTATGACTACAGACTTTGGGCACAGAAGTTTATGGTTACAGACTTTGGGCACAGAAGTTTATGACTACAGACTTTGGGCACTGGAGTTTATGACTACAGACTTTGGGCACAGAAGTTTATGACTACAGACTTCGGGCACTGGAGTTTATGACTACAGACTTTGGGCACAGAAGTTTATGGCTACCGACTTTGGGCACAGAAGTTTATGGCTATAGACTTCGGGCACTGGAGTTTATGACTACAGACTTCGGGCACAGAAGTTTATGGCTACAGACTTTGGGCACAGCAGTTTATGGCTACAGACTTCGGGCACAGAAGTTTATAATTACAGACTTTGGGCACTGGAGTTTATGACTACAGACTTTGGGCACAGAAGTTTATGGCTACAGACTTTGGGTACAGAACTTTGTGAGTACCGACTTTGGGCACAGAAGTTTATGACTACATACTTTGTGCACTGGAGTTTATCACTACAGACTTTGGGCACAGAAGTTTATGTCTACAGACTTTGGGTACTGGAGTTTATGACTACAGACTTTGGGCACAGAAGTTTATGGCTACAGACTTTGGGCACAGAACTTTATGAGTACTGACTTTGGGCACAAAAGTTTATGACTACAGACTTTGGGCACTGGAGTTTATGATTACAGACTTTGGGCACAGAACTTTATGAGTACCGACTTTGGGCACAGAAGCTTATGACTACAGACTTTGGGCACAGCAGTTTATGACTACAGACTTTGGGCACAGAAGTTTATGGCTACAGACTTTGGGCACAGAACTTTGTGAGTATCGACTTTGGGCACAGAAGTTTATGACTACAGACTTTGGGCACTGGAGTTTATGACTACAGACTTTGGGCACTGGAGTTTATGACTACAGACTTTGGGCACAGAAGTTTATGGCTACAGACTTTGGGCACTGGGGTTTATGACTACAGACTTTGGGCACAGAAGTTTATGGCTACCGACTTTGGGCACAGAAGTTTATGGCTATAGACTTCGGGCACTGGAGTTTATGACTACAGACTTTGGGCACAGAAGTTTATGGCTACTTCATTTGAACTCCAGTCTATACAACTCTTTCTCTCTCCTAGGCACATGTAAACTCATGTACACATGCATACAGTTTGGCCTTACTATAGCATGTTCTGTTTTAACATGCTTTCGGATATAACACGATTGTGACATGGCTCCCAAAATTTCATATACATATATTTATCTCGTACACAACATTTTGTTTTCCTTCATAAAAGTATGAATGATAAAGTGTAAAAAGTTTATTATCATTTTGATGAGGATATTATCTACGAATTCTATTTTAAGATAATCATGGCATGGCCCCTGAAGTTTTATATACATGTATTTCTCTCGTATATGTAAAAAGAGTTTTTACTTCTTAAAGGTATGAAAAAAATTTGTAAAAAGTTTATTCAGGGATAGTGCTGGGCTTCACCAATGTCACAAATTGTGATTTGTTTTCCTTACTGGCAACAAAATAGAACAGCTGGTGATTTTTTTTTTCAACATTGTCGGCTGTTGAAACTTGTATACGCAATTTTGGGTTTAGAGTAATGCAATTCAGAGGCATCATGAAAGGAGGCCACATACTTAATATAAAATCATCACTGGAATCTACCTATTGTTACTTAAACAAATTCTTTGTTCATATTATCATCCTCCCCAAAATGACTTTACACTTCATTTTTCGTACTATTATGACAGAAAAAAAAATTCAGTGTATGAGATAAATATATGTACCGCATTTACCGTATATATTGGGACTCGATAAAATAATTATTTTTTTCCTGTCCCAGAACTTATGGTGAAATTATTTTTCACCTAGGTCACATGTCCCAAGACTTAAAAAACGAAATAAATTTGTTTCGTATTTGTGCTCCCCCCCACTGCACATTGCAATAAAATAGATAAACAAAACACTTATTTGATAATAAAAAGAAAGAAACTAACTTTGTATTGTTATCATTTATTCCTTTTTTTCAACATTAAAGAATAAAATATATCCACGAAATCCATATATGTAGCATAGGCATCCATACTGTAGCGTGTATCGCTTATGTCCGATAACACACGCCACATTGTTCATTGACATGAACATTGAGAAACAAATTGTGTTTGGCTGTGCTCAAAGGTTTGAATATGTTATCCGACTGAAAACTGGATCCAGCAAAATTGCAAACAAGAGAGAAATAATCAACTGATATCTTGAAGACAACTGGCATTCACGCATGACACTGTGTTAGGTGCAAAATAATCAAGATTGAATTATATCCAGGTCTACTGTATGACAGTATCTTGCAAATAAAAGTCATTATTTGAAAACACATTCACTTTGAGTGCAGTGACATTTTTTTTGCCATCACAAGTTACAAAAGTATCATTACTGTTTACCCGCAGACATCAATAGTCCTTTGTATCATTTATAACTACAGATGTCAAGCACATAGAAGCCCGGCTGGTGAATAAACACAGCTGGCAGTGAGCAGTAAACTCCTTCTTTGAACTTACTGACAGGATATCAAAGACAAAGGTTATTTTTATTACAAAGCAAGCCGACTTGGGATACTCTGAAGCTGTTGTTTTTTTTTTTAAAGGATATCAATACAAAGATTATTTTTTGCAAAGCAAGCCTACATCAGAAGCAGACTATGGATTCTTTTATGTGTGCTGATTTTTTTTTTCTTTTTTTTTGAATATACAAAGACAACCGAGATATAGAAGCTAACTTTGGTTCCTTTTCACTGGTATTCATGGGAATTTTAAAATTAAATTGAAACAATGGAACAGTTTTTAAAGTGACACAATATAGTGCTTTGTGCAAGGACATTAATGGCCCAGCATCGCCCAGAAGAGTTGGAGAAAATAAAATCATGTGATGAATTCGTGAAGGCCAGAAGAGAAGCAGATGATTTCGCCAACAATATGATCATTAACATGGATGAAATTCTAGTGTACTTTGATTGCATTCCTGGAAAGACTGATGATAAGATGAGGTTCAAAAGTGTGAGAATTAGCAAGACTGGTGCAGATTTGAAAAATATCTGACTTTAGTCCTTGCAGATTCCGTTTCATTTGATGTACTACCTCTTACAATTTTTCGCAGTATGAGAAAGCTAAAAAAGATATTCCTGCACCAAAAGAATGGATCGTACATGTGCAGGAGAATGGTTGTGTTGATGAGATGCTGCTGCAGTAGTTTAAAGTTTTATCTCAAGTACTCAGTTTTATATTTTTAAAAATAAAATTTCAGTTTTTTCGAATGATTTAAAAGGTGTCCCAGAACTTATGACAAAAAAATGATATGTCCTAGAATATACAGTGCACAAAAAAATACTTTTAAAATTAATTTATGGTGTCCCAACAAATATGGTAAATACAGTATATGAAATTTTGTGAACCATACCATGATCATGTTATATCGGAATTTATCTTAAAATGGAGCGTGCTATAGCAGGGTCACACTGTATCATAATGTGGATCTCTTTTATAATAAATTAAAAGATGATTCTTTTATGACTTTAAATCCAAAAAAAATTCTTAAAATCTTGTATAACTATGTTTTCATTGCATTCTGTCTCTCTTACACACCCACACCCACACAAAAAGACAATCAACAGAAATAAATACACAAATATAAAGCATGTATATGGCTTGTTTCATTTTATATAGTTGAGATAAAACTACTTTCTGTGAGTTGTAATGGCAATGGAAGAAATAACTAAATAAATATTTATAATGTTTTCTTCTAACATTTGTGTTCATTGCATTCATAGACAACTGAAGGCAGTTAAATGCATCATTAAAATAAAATGATCAGCCAATAAAGAGTACACAGTGAGATTGTACTTAATAGTATCAGAAAGTCCAACAGAAATATGTGAATGGTAAATGTTCAGATTCCACCTATTATCAAGCACTGTAGAATTGCAAGAATAGTAAATGATGAAATGATAAACAATGAGATAACAACTTAAATGTAAATACTGGAAAAGTGCATATTTGGTAAATATGGAGGTGATAATAAATGATGAGATTTTGTTTCAAAGACAGATGCTAAAAAAGTGGATCTGATGACTCTGAAATGCTTTATAAACACAAAAAGGCATTTTGGGGTACATGATTCCAAGTCTGTGACTTAAAATGTAATTATGTCATGAGTACTTGAGCCATCAGGGAAAGTTAGGTCATTGTGACTTATATTTCATGGTTTAAATCCAGCCATGCCGCCATTGGCTGTTGTTATACCCCTGATTCTAGAGGGTATTAAGAATCCTTGTGTTCATCAATCTGTCTGTCCATCTATTTATCACTCTCTGATACAATCTTATTAGCATAGGAATTTCCATAGTTTCTGACAGCCATGCAACATGGTAAATATTATGATCATCATCTGAGTTATTGTCCTTTTGGACTTACAGCTGAATGTAGTTTGTGGCAAAATCTTCTGAACGCATCTAGCCTTAGTTTTCATCGGATATCCATGTTATCATCATCATCTGAAGAGGTGTGTATCGAAAGATTACTGTGTTTTTGTAATTATTTTTAAAATAGAATTATATTCTTGTTTACATGAAAACTTGATGATGTCTGTGACAGAATATTCTTAACACGTCTAGCCTCAGTTTTCAATGGATTACTATGAAACATTTTGCATGTTGTTGCCCTTTTTGACATGAGCTGAATAATATATAAGAACGGGATTTCATGAATGCAGCTACATTTAGTGGATTGCTGTGAAATTTAGTACTTGTTACAGTTATCATTAAAAGATATGCACATTGGCCAGTCATTGTAATGCAACTATTTTCAGAAGATTTATGCACACAGATTTATCTCCATCATTGTGGTAGGGTGGGGTTATATTTATGTGAGCTAATTGCTTATCATTCCTCTATTTATGTGTATTGAGTTTCTTCTGATGCTTCTACTTTCCTTGCAGCACTGATTGCAACAGCTTAAACACACTGGTGTTAACAAATAATTCTCATCTGTTTTGACCATACACTGCTGAAATTTCATGTCTGTATATAAAACAGTACTAGTCAAATATGTCATATCTGATTTTTTTAGTGAGTGTAGCTGAAGTCACTCTGATCACTTCTGAAAGTGGAACAGTGGTATTCTATGAAGGATTTACCCAAAGTCTTACATGTATCAGCAGTCCATCTCGGCCTGTACCTACCATTAGATGGTGGCTTGGAAACAGACAGCTGACTGACAACATCACAAACTTGGACACAACTGACACCAATTTGCTGCATGTGCAGACCAGCAGTATTAGTCTTGCATTGGCAAGGGACAGCACAAATCAGAAATTATTTTGTGATGGATTCATTATTGGTCAGAAAATTCCTGCAACGTCAATCCAACTTACAGTAGATGTCTGGTGTAAGTTTGAACTTCCTGTATGTCATAGGGTGTAGTAATCATTATGTCTCTATATCTCTCCATCCTTTCATTCTTCTAACTTGAAAATTTCTGAAAATTGCATTTATACTATATATGCATATAGACCAAGTGGTTTAGAGGTGCTTTTGCTATACAGAAATATTCATATTGAGTATTTTCATTTACTCTCACCTTAAAGGTCAAGTGGTATGGTATGGCATCCAACATGCATTGTCCATCAGCAATTTCAGTTTCAACTTCTCAAAAACCACCAATATAGTTTTAACCAACCTTTGCAAAGATCATTGTGGCTTAGATGCCTTTGTGTTTTCTACAGATGATGCTAAGTCACCTTCCAATACACCAGCAATATATAAAGATAAACAACCTTAAATTGCATCTTAAAATTCCCTTAACAAATTTTGACCCAATTATGCCAATAGAATTTTGTTTGGAAGGTCTAACATATCTATACAAATGATCTGCCATCCGATATCACCACCTTAATCTAAAAGGACAAACCTTTTTATTGGACTTTTCAAAAACCATCCAATAGAATTAGATCAAATAATGCACATATTTCAGTATATGGCAGGAAAAAATAACAAAATAGGTTCATCACTAAAATCTCTTAATGGAATGTGATTAAATTTGACAGTCTTCTATTGTAAAGCCCTTAAAATGTGTTCAGAGGATGCTCATTTGACATCGGATATGGCCACCATTACTAAAAATAGTAAACACTTTAGAAAGTTCTTTTAAAAAGCTACTTAACAAAATTAGACCAAAATGTCCTTACATAAAGTTATTTTAAGTCATATGAATGATCTGCCATCGAAGATCTAAATGAATTAAAATTTTGTTGCTACCTAAAGTGATTTGGTTGCTATCTAAAGTGATTTGGTTGCTATTTAAAGTGATTTGGTTGCAATCTAAAGTGATTTGGTTGCTCAATCCATATAAGTACAGCTGCATATCGAAAAGATTCTTTGCCAGCACCGGTTTATAATTCTGCCATCATGACAAACTCCATGAGCACTGCATCCAAACTTAACCATGTAATCCATATAGTTCCAAACAACTTTAGTAGATTCTTTTTGTTGATGAGTTTTTGAGGGGCAGATGATTTGAAAGCTGCATGTAGTTGGAAGTGCAGTTTTCCGGTGTATGAACAACATACTGAAAAGTTAATACAAATTTGCCTTTAATAATTGGATACTCAAACTGACACTGTGAAGAGGTGCATGGTGAGTACTTGGGGATGATGACTAGCATACAGATAATCCATAAAAAAACTTAGCTGTACAGGACACTAATATTCTGAACTTTTTAAATACTCCTTGTTTGCCACAAGATTGTGGGTATATTTGCATGAGCAAATTGCTCACAATTCCTTTTGCTCAGAGGTTCTCAAAGTGTGATATTTGGACCACTGGTCGGGTTATCTGCAAAAAGGTTGTGGAACAATAAAAAAACTGAACTTTGTTCATAAAAAGTGGCTCATCCATCGCATTAGAAAGGGAAGATGGTGGGTGTGTGTGTGATTTGGATTTTTAATGTAGCTTTAATAATTTTTCAGTCATATTGCTACGATGTCTGCAGTGTGGTAGTTTATAGTGATATCTAGCACTGGGGCATCATGCCACAGATATGTAGCATGATGTCCCACCCAGTCATATTATCATGACACCAGGTCGACGGTGGATATTGAAATATGAGTTAAATGCTATTATTTTTAGAACAAAAAATGTTAATTAACTTTTTATAGGTAGTACTTTAATGCAAAGCACATTGCAGTAGTAAGCTAGAAGTACAATCAGCATTAGGCATGATATTAAGTGGTCCACAGAACCATCAGCAATCATTAAGTGGTCCACAGAGACCCCCACCAATACTCAGGTGGTATGCACAAAAAAAGTTTGGGAACTACTGCTCTTGAGATAGGCAAAATAATGTTCTTATTTTCTGGCATGTTGGCTACTATGGCAGTGTTAGACCATACTTTTATAGTATTGCATATTGAGTGTAGGATCATAGGTTTCTATCATTTTTAGTCCTGAGTCCCCCAAATTTTGACCCTCTTTGCCCCACTGGTTATGCTTTTTCATAAAAAAAAATAAATATGCCCAAAAATTTTTTTTGCTGCATGTCTATCCACATCTAATCTATGTTGGTGCCATCAGAAGCTTAAGTCAGTAAAGGTGGTAATAACTGTTTTCCTTTTTCCCTTTAAAATCTTGTGTTACCCTCCCCCCTCCAATTCAGCAGGTGGGGGTACACAATGTTCTTTGCCCATCTTAGCTGCAACACCACTTTCACTCCTCCAAACTTGAAATAAATATAAGATTACATCCAAATATCAACCTCGTTGCTTTACTACAGAAGTAAAATGTACATGCATACTAATTCCAAGAAAACTTAAGAATTTGTTATAAGCATGCTAATTTAAAAACAAAATTCTAAAAATGAATGACTCATAAAGATGTGTCTGTATCCTTTAGGCTGGATGAGAATATCCTATTCACAGGCAGGTTATAACACTCAAAAGCTGATGAGTACCCATTCAAAATAAGACAGATTATGATGTACTGGTAATGATAACTTTTTCCAGATGCCCCTGATGTAAATGTGACTAGTGCCAACTTAACCCAGGAGAGCATGTTATCATCATTTAGATGTGAAGTGAAGGGAGTACCAGCTCAATACACATTCCATCCATGGAAACACCTGTGGGGAGATGTGGTGATCAGATCAGATCTCCAGGGGACTCAAACAAACAGTACGAGTTCTAGTCACAATACACTGATATTGGAGAGGTTATCACTGCAGGACATGGGGACATACATCTGCTCTGCTGACAATGGGATCAAGGGGATTAATGGGGATATTGTACAGACTGGTGCTTTGGAACTTAAGGTCACAGGTAAAACTGCATATGAACAAATTACAGTGATTTTGAGATGGTAATATTTGATTACCATAAACAATATTCAGTGGCAATATGCCATTGGTTTACAGTTGCCATAATCACCTTTCTTCATATTGTAACTATTATATGATATGTATACAGACAAACACTGATATATTGTGCATTCATTTATAGAAGAAACTATTGCACATGTTCTTAAACACTAATTCAGATATAAAAAGGTTGTCATGGCTTCAGATTTATAATGCTAATTATATGCAATTACAGAAGAAATATGCTATTTCACATCTTTTTAGACACTAATGCAGATATAACAAAGTTACGTCATGGCTTCTTATTTATAATTCTACTTGTTATAGACCAGAAGAACTGATAGGATAACTCTTGTCCTTTGTGCTGTATCTATCAGCTATCTGACTATTATATATATGTTCCATCTTGCTATCACTACTGCTCCTAAACTACTTAAATTATTTTGCCATGTAACTTTACACATATTCATCCTAAGATCTGCTAAGTCTAGAATGAAAATGTAGTCAATTTAATTACTGATATGGTTGTCACAGTGTCCATCTTGAAAATCTTGTTACTGCTACTTTTCTTGAAACTGATGGTCATTTGCGGTTTCCGTTAAAACACTGCATATGATGTCTGGTTGGTCCAAAATGAAAATTGAGCAGATCTGAAATTCAGAATGGCCACATCGACAGCTATGATAAAAATCTTATCACTTTTGCTCATAAAAGAAAATCATAATGACATGGGATTTCCACCAGACGATTTTCTGTGATGTCTAGTTGAAGTGCACAGAGACAAATCATGGCAACCACAAAAGACTCTTTTTCCCCATGAAGATGGAACAGCAGGATATCACCTCTCAAGCCCTGTATTCATGGCTCAAGTGGGTTGTATACACTCAGCCTACTCTAACGTATCAAAAGATTGCTGTCACCTCATGAGTACAGAGTCAACCTTCTTGAGTTTTTATCTCAGAGAATTTGCTTTGCAGAGACAAAATGTGAATCTAGTGTGATCTGTGGCTGATCAAAAGACCTAATTAAACCAACACAACCTCTTCACTTCACTGGATTTGCTAGGGAATTTGGACAGAAAGAAGGTTTTAGTAATCATTTGGTTAACTTGATAGATTGGTCACTGATCACATGACAATAGTCTCTTTCTTTAAGCAAAAAGCAGTTCACATAGGGAATACAATCTTTCTAGCCTAGAAGGAAACCCGTGGTGGAGGTGGAATGCTCAGCATTCCCTCCAGCTATTACCTGTCCTACTAATGTTAATGTGTTCAGAAATATATTTAAAGGAGAAAGCAAATTGTGTAGTAAGTTATGTTTCTCAGACAATACTTACCAGATCACATTACTTGAAGACCCTCCCAACCACCAAGCTATGAGAGCTTCCTCATTGGTAGTTCACTCAGTTTAAAGCTGGTGACACCTAGCAGTGGCAAGGGGAGGTTAATGGGCAAGAGTTAATGCCCTTCGTATGATATAGACATTAAAGACACATTTTCATCTTTTGTAGGGCTTGATTCAGGAGGTATCAGGCTTACAACCCTAATGCTAATGTGATCAAGTAAGTAGTCTCAGAGAGACAAATTTACTATAAAATTTGCTTTAAATTCATATTTTGACAAAATTTGAAGAAAAGAATGGTTACATCATTCAGCTTTATTCATGTTTAGTTACATTATTATGAACTATTAACAGGCCCCAACTATGACCAAATTGGTCCCCCTTTTTTATCTTTAAGGGGGATAGTGTCCAAGTGTCCAAATTTATTAAATCATACATACATACCTACATACATACATACATACATACATACATACATACATACATACATACATACATACAAGGAATGTAATTTTGCTTAAAATGCTGTACAAGATATGTCAAGTCATAGTCTGTCATCTGTTGATCAGTTGGCACAAGTTCGTTATTGTTAATAAACTATTTTGAGGATTGTCATAAACCTTTATGTATACACACACACACACACACATGTTCATCCTATAATGTAAATGAAAGTGATGCTGCACAGACATCCAAATGGCTGCTGCAGCGGTAATCTTGAAAATCGTATCATTATTTCTCATTATTAGATGCTCATAAAGTAGTCTCTTATAAGGCAACCCTTTCTGTAGCAGGAAAGGACCTTATAACAAGGGTGTCTTTTCTAGTGGAGTATCACACCGATGTGATTCATTTGTATGTATAAATATGAAAGGCATGAAAAATAAATATATTTTTAAAAATATCTTCATGTGAAATTCACAAGCATGTTATGGAATCAGTGATAAATCTTATGTAAATGTTATTTAAAGTACAGTCAAACCTGTCATTAGTGGCCACCCATGCGTAAAGGCAGAACTGGCCTTTGTATTCAGGCGACCTCTGTAGACAGGTTCACTTTTCAAAACTTTTTTTTTTAAAAGAAATACCATTAACTGGTTTTTAAAGAAATACTATGAACTAAATATTATTATTATTATTATTATTATTATTATTATTATTATTATTTCTATTATGTAATAGCATACATACTTTTCTGAGAATCCAGCCAATGAATTGTTTCGACCCTCTTCCTCAGCATTGCTGTCAAATTTGACATATTGACACCTTTGACAATATAACTGCAGTATACTGAGTACAAGCAAGATAAGAATGTTTACACATTGATTGACATGTTATTCCCTTATCTAGACTATGCATTGATCTTGAAGCAAAAGTTTAATCTGCATAGCCAAAGCGGTCACTATAGAATTGCTCCAGTGAGTAATAAAGACAGGAGGAAACCAATGTTTGGTTAGAAAATAACTGGCTGCTCATCAAAGAATGCAGATGACCAATACACTTATGACATTTATGTAGGAAATTTGCCAGGGGAAAGTTAGAATGGTCATTGTGACTAGGTGACCACTGTGTAATGGTCACACGTTTGACTGTGATTGTGAATAATCATCATTTATGGTACAAAACCATTGTATAAATAAAATCATCTTGCTGTAAGGGACAGACCATTTAATTTTCAAGGGAATAGGGGACTGGTGGAGCTGGGATTTGGGAAAGAAAATATTTAAACCCTTATATAATGTCTTAAAATATTCTTGCTCTGATTTTATTGCAAATAGAATCTGTTATATCCATTATGTTAGTTTAAAAATTTATTATAATTGGTGAAGGAAAAAATATATTCTACTTGAAAGAAAATACCTGACTGGCCTCTCTGAAAAGTAAATGGTTGGACCCTAACATTGTCTGTCCATTCCATTTTCCCACTGCTGTAGATACATAACTGACAGTGTTGATTTTAATCTTTCTGACATCCAATTTAACAATAGTGATCAAAGGACTATCCCTCTTTTCATTTAGTTTATTTGCTTTCAATTCTCCTTCTAAACTGAGAATGTGTGATGACGATTTGCACTTTTTGTAACAACTTATTTCCTCATTGGCAGTTGGAAATTTGTAGTTATTATACAAAATACACTGTTTTTGCAAAGGAAGGTGAGCTTGTCACATTATTGACAGATTTTAGTTTGATACCATTTCAGATACATTTCATTATCAATGAGAGAGAATGCACAATGGCAAGCATATTTATTCGTCATGGCGATCAGATGCTGATAAATACTGTGCTCTGTGCTGTTAGCTTTGGTCAGCTTGATCATTATCATTAGATATTACTAGTAATTACCAAGGTGACAAAGGAAAATACAACTGGAAAGATAAAATTTGATTACTTGCCCCTTTATATCAGATCAAGTTAGAAACTAATGGACATGTTAGAACAAATGTCAGTATGTTGAATTTTGTGTGAGTGTATTATTTGGATTTTTAGCATAGCTTTTAACAACTTTTCAGCCATATTGCTATGACATCTGCATTGTGGCAGTTTATTGTGATGTTTAGCAGTGGTGCATCAAGCTGCAGACATGTAGCTTGAGTCCCACCCAGCCATATTATCCTGATACCAGGCTGACCAGTCCTAACACTAACCTCTTAACGCTGAGCGCCTAGCAAGGCAGCTGTTAGTACCACTTTTATAAGTCTTTGGTAAGACTCAGCCAGGGTTTGAACCCGCAACCTCTGTGTCTGAGGTGGATGATCTAACCATTAGACCACTAGAGCAATCATGTTGAATTTAGAAGTCAGCAAATATTCATGAGATTTCTGTCTGTAAACCCTGTTACTTGAGAGCTAAATTTGACAGTTTTGCACTGATATGCTTGCTGTTGGTTGACTAGTTAGTACCAATTGATTCTAGTTGTATAGAGTGGGTTGTCACTGGGGGTGAGCATTCAAGAGAGGGCCACTGTGTCAACATGAGGTTTCAACTAAAAGACTTTCTATGATATCTGTTTGGTTCAAATGTAAAATAGTGCCAGTCTGACATCCAGCATGGCCGCCATTTGGAAAATCTTGTTATCATTACTTCTCCAGAGTAGAAACTGATGTTGACATGGGATTTTCACCAGAAGACTTTTAATGATGTCTAGTTCATCCCAAATGTAAATGATACCATGAAGACATCCAATATGGCTAACACAGTGGCCATCATGAAAATGTTACTATTGCTGCTTCTCCTGAGTGGATGATGGCATCAGCATGGAGTTTTCACTAAAGACTTATTATGATGTCTAGTTGGTTCTAAATGAAAATGGTGCTGATCTGATGTCCATATCTTGAACATCTTGCTACTGCTACTTATCCTGAATAAAAACTCATATCAATATGGAGTTTTCATCAGACAACCTTTTATGGTGTATTAGATAATCCTAAATGAAAATGGTACAGATCTACCTTCCAATATGGCCACTAAGGCAACCATCTTGAAAATATTATTATAGCTACTACGCCTAAATGGAATGTCAGTATTGACATGGGGTTTTGACCAGAAGATTTCTTATGGTGTCTAGTTGTTCCCAAATAAAGATGGTGCCACTCAGATACCGAGTATGGACATGGCAGTGACCATTTTGAAAATAATCAGTTATTATTGCTACTTTTCCTAAATGGAGTTTTCACCAAAATACTTCTTTAGATACCAGTGCTGATCAAACCTCAGTATGACTGCCATGGCTGCTGTCATGTCATTGCTACTCCTTTTCAGTAGGAAGTCATATCACCAAAGGTTTTGGCCAGAAGACATGATGTTGGACCCAAATGAAAATGGTGCTGATCTGACCTCCAGTATGACCACCACAGCAGCCATTGTGAAAAATGTGTTTATGCTACTCTCTCATAAAATCTGATCAGACTTTGGAGTGACAATAAACTCAGTGCACCAAAGCAAAAATAATCATTGTTGATTTAGGTACAAAACATTAAAGTTACATTCTTGCCTTTGTCCAGTGAAATTATACTTATGTCAAACAGAGTTAAGATTAAAATTAAATGTCTTTATTGGTCTCTTATCCATCAACCTAATTTTATAAGAATTGGACCTGTATTTATTCAGTAATGGGAGTAGTCCCTTGATAAGTAGTAAGTCAGGAACTCTTACATTACAGTCAACAGAATAGATCAGAAAACTTGAAGAAAAAAAGCATTTTCATTTGCCCCTAAATGCCATGTACATGAAAAACATTACTTTGATATTGTGCTTCAGATTTTACATTGCCTAAAAAATTATTTTTGAAAATAATCAGTGGTGTCCCAAATCATTAAAGAAATGAATATTCCATGCAAACCAAAAATTCTCTCATCATAACGGATGAAAAACATGCATATACCTGTATGGATACATTTCCATGATGTCACACAATATTGAGAGTCATTCTCAAAGATTTGTCCACAGTACAGGAAATAACCAGTCATTACACACTATTCAGTACACATTGCCTAAAGCTGTTGGGAGAAAAGCAATGGTTCAAAATATGTAGCTTAAAAGAGATAAAAAGATGGATCATTTAAATATCATGTAAATTCCAAAAGGCATAATTTAAAACAGCACTACATTCATTTTTAAGCCTAATGAAAAGAAAAGTATGATTGAATGTTTTAGATGGCTTTCAAATAGTTATGGACAATTTTAGAATCATTAAACGTACATGGCAAATATGTAAATGCTTTTCTTTATTTGATAAAATTTTTTCCAATCTGAACTAATATTTTCTACTCAGTGTATCTTGACTATGGTACTTCATGATCTTGAGCAGTGAAACTTTTCACTTTGCATCAAAACCTCCATTAATAATGTCTTAAAATCTAATAAACCAGTTAACAAAGAGAGGGAGAGAGAGAGAGAGAGAGAGAGAGAGAAGACAGTTGTGTTCTGTGGATTGATTGCAGTCATCCATGAGTTTAGGTCAAATTTCTATGTCAGTAGATGACGTGTTCGGTTAGTCATAAGTGTTTACATTTCCTTCATGGGACTCTCAGCTTTTGTTCCTGTAATCCTTTGAACAGTTTAAACTAAATCACTGTGACGCAGAATGACTTCGTGCAAACAAGTGATGTTATATAGTGGTGTTTACTTCAAAAACTATGACATTCATTTAAATTCTTGGTTTATAGGTAGATGGAGCAAATCACTCTTTAAATGTTTTACATACTTTCATTCTTTACAATGCCATTCACAGTCTATAGTTGTAGATGTGTCGGCATATTTGTTCACAAGATATTGATAATCATTAAAGTTTAAAATATTTTTATTTTATATTTCTATTTTAATTTATATGTATGCACTATGCATTCTGACATAAAGATTTCTTTTTTCTTCTTATAATGTTTGTTGGCCATGGCAAGTGTAATAAGTAAGAATGTATCTAACAATGATGCATGATAAAAGCATGCAAATGAAATGTTTGTCATGGAAATTGATGTCACCCTAACTCACCCTAACTCACACTTCCATATTTCACGAACTAAACTAAAACAACTGAAAACCCTGATCTACACATGCAAATGTAGTTGCGTGAATTTGAAGTTGCAGTATGTACCAGATTGCTATATTTTATGTTTAAAAAAGATTTTTTCAACAAGTTTGTAAAGTTTATCAAGCTTGCAACCAATGTTATCTCCACCAGAAGCGTTGTGCATGTGTTGCTTCCAGTTGTTTTTGCTGACAAATGTCCTTTTAGGCTACACAATAATACCAAGGCTTGACATTATGAATGGACTATGATAATGTTTAGATCGGGATGTCAGCTCTTACATGAATTATACGTAAACAGATTTTTCTACCACTTCTTTGTGTAGTATTGCTTTGTATCAGACTTGTGTTGTCTCAGTTTCTTTAGAATTATTCTTTTGCACTTTTAAATTGTTTACAAGCAATAAGAACTATTACTTAAAGGAAAAAAAGAAGAAAAAAAATTATGTAAGCAAAATTGTAACATTGTTTCAGCAAATTTTGAGACAGTATCAGAAAAAAGTTCTTAAAATCATTTTCAAAAGGGTCAAATGTCAACAGTATTTTAGTTTTGTATTTTTTTTTCTTCCTTCCAGGAATACTGAGTATAATAAAGGAAGACAACAGTTTGTTTTATGGAGAAGTGGGCCAATCCATCAATATATTCACCCCATTCTATAGTTACCCATCCATTCAGGAGTTTGTCTTTCAGAAAAATGACACTGCAATCACAAACACAAGCCGGACTAGCATGAACCTCTCCACTGCCATGGTTGACTACAAGTTTTATAACAAGCTGGTTAAACTTGAGGTTCTAGAAGCACATCTGTTCATCCGGAACCTGACACTGCATGATTTTGAGAATTACACATTGGTGTTAAAAAACTCCATGAAGACAAAGGAATTTAAAGTTCAACTATATGCTGCAGGTATAAAAAAGACCTTTTATGCCTTAAATAGAGCCTTTATCTTCAAAGGGCTGCTCAGTTGCTCTCTTTCTAGTTACCTGATCTAAAGTTTCAGTAGTGGTGAAAGATGGATAATTAGATAGATATACATGCCCTAAATTTCCCATCTTGCATTTAGCTATCACTTAATAGTTGTTTTAAGATCATAATATATAAATTATGACTTTCATATCTCTCTATTGCTTGCATACATATACTGTAAGTCTGTACATTTTTCTTCATATGTTCATGTGAGTTACTGAAGCATAATTAGTCAGGAGCAGATCTGCTACCTCACAAATCAAGCATCCCCCTCCATCCCCACACCTGCTAAACAGATATTTTTCAAAACATTTGGATTGTTTTAGCATAAAAAAAACATTAAAAACATCATGTTGTTTTCCAAACCAGCAGTTAGACAAGAGTGGTCTCTCTTTGTTGGAGGGATTGGTGCCACATACGATCAGTCATCATTTATTTCTTCTGCACATGCCTAGTCAATACACTATTTTAAGATGCCTCATACTTACCATCCACTTTTTCCATTTTATTAATTTCAGTGATTCTGAGAGCTTTCAGGAATGTATACTCCATCAGTCGCATTTATCTAAATCTCACTCTACCCTCATTATTAATAACTATTTTCCACTACAGTTGTCTAACTTTGTCATAAATTAAACTATTTATCACCACCCTGATTGCCAGCCTGTTAGTCTATTTTTCAATGCTTGACCTTTTTGTTCAGTTTATTTCTATTTTCATTGTGTGAATTTTTTGTTCAGTTTAGATCTAGTAAATGATAATTTATTCAAAGCAGTAAGATCATTTCTGTAAATTACTTGAACATTTTGCATGATTCATGGACTCAACATTATGGTAAGTTCAGCCCAATAATTGACCTTGGCTGATTTCACCTATATATGGCTTACTCTATCACTGCAGCTGGAATAGCACACTTGTAAAATTTCAACTTTGTATTGTTATGTATATATAATTTGCATTGTTTGTCAGTTAATTTTTATATTTTTTATTTCATTATATGCTGTTGGTAATGGATAATTGTATTTTGAACTTGACCTTGTCCAAAATCAAGTTTATTTTCTACCTGACCTGTATCATTGAATCTTTTTTCTGTGAATAACTAAAACATATATAAATATTTTTTTCTGTGGGTATGGATAACTATTAGGATCTTTATCTTGAGTCAAGAAGAGGACTATATAGTTTTGTGGGGCCCCAAGTGGCCCAGTGGTCTAATGCGCTCTCCGTTACGGACCACTGCCATCTCACCTCTGTCTGCGTGGGTTCGAGTCCAGGATTCGGCGAATGTGGATATGTGAGAAAGTTTGCCAGTAGCTTCTCGTGGGTCAGTCGTTCTTTCCGGGGATTTCCCGGTTTCTTCCCCCACCATTAATACTGGCTGCCATGTATAGCCTATTGTGTGCTGAAAAATGGTGTTAAGCCCCACAACAACAACAACAACAACAACAATATAGTTTTGTTTTTCTAGAAATTATTCATTCATGCTGTAAGGTCTTAGCACAGTCAGTTGTATTATTGTTGTGTCCAGTAATTCATCTGGGTTAAACTTTTATTGATTCAGATTATTTATTCACTGGAAATACAAAGTACTCATAAAAAATAACATTCTTGGAAACAGAGACTTGAATTTATAGTGAAATTTCAAATAACGATATATTCTTGGATTGTATTAGTGTGATTCAACAAAAGATTGTTGACACAACACAACTGCACAGGCCCACCACAGGCACATCTACACTTTCAGCATTGGATTTAATTTGGATTTCCAAAGGTTTTTCAGAACTTTAATCATTAGGACTTGAGTCTGTAATGCTAGGATTATTTGGGATCTAATTTGAAATAATGTAAGTTCCTTTTTTTACATTTTCATTTCGTATTCTAGGGAAATCAGTTATATGTTGAATTTTACAAAGCTTGTTGCTTCCCACTCTTTTATATACTTATTTTAAGACCATAGAGTTGTAATGGTATATTCTTCTCCCATGTATTATATATGATGAATTCAAATGAAATTCCGTATTCATATATATAGCACAACATTTTAGCACTGAACAGAAAACATACACAGAGAACTTAGAATAACTAAATAATTTTGCACAGATCATAAGATCATAAAAGGTGCATAGAGCCATAATTTTATAGATTCAGCAATTTTTAGAGAAGACATATAAATATTTCATGAAATTGACATAAAAGCTATGGTTTTGGCTTCAGGTGATAATGTATATTTGTTACAGATTTGGATGGGATAAGAATTTGGTCAAAACCAGTTGTGTTACAAATTAACATGCAAGAAGAAAATTGTTTGATTTGCCTGTTTTGAACAGCAATGTTTAAAGAAAAGCTGTAGATTTATTGATTGCATGCAATGATAATAACATTGAAATAATCTGCAGCAAATATTTTGAAGAGGGCTGACTTCCTAACTTCAGTGACAAAATTAACTGTATATGATCCAGTCATTTACAAACTGAAGATGTACAGATATGGAGGGCAACGTTTGGACAAGATTTATCTTTATACAGGCAAACAAGATGACATGTACAATGTTGAAAACTGTTAAAAACAAGTAGTAAAAATTAAGCAAAATATTTGTACTAGTGAAATGGAAAGGATATGATGAATTGTTTAACAATTTAGAACCAACAAAAAGCATTTTTGTACCATTAAAAATTAATACCAAAGTACACATCTCTATCAGACATGGAGAAAGGCCTATGCATAGATAGAAGTATTGAAGATAAAAAAAACTGAATTTTGTTGAATATAACATTTCCAGAATGTGACAGATGTGAAACAAACTGTGCATAACAATGACGGTGTGAAAACATTCACTAGATGTGAATGTACACTCATAACAAAAGCACAGAGGACAAGAAATTAAATTCAAACATATCACATTTAAACAAGAAATTGTACGTGTGAAAAATATAAGATGACTTCAGGATATGCATTCACCTAGCATGACAATAGACGAAATTAGGAAAGAAATAAAAATCGTTAACATACAAGAAAGGAAGCTGATTACCTCTGCATTTAAACACAAATGTGTGAAAGGTCTATGTACTGGTCAATGAAATCCTGAAGACAATAACAGTAATAAGCTAAATGCTTATGTAGTCTTGAGGACATTTAAATTTCATACAAATAAGGCATGGTAATTGATGACATTTAAATTTCATACAAATAAGGCATGGTAATTGAGGACATCTAAATTTCATACAAATAAGGCATGGTAATTGAGCCAGCAGCATGTGAGTTTCACACAGTTACATGATAAATTATGAACTTTTCCTGGACAGAATTATTATTTTTAACAATTTTAAAGTATCCATAAAACATTACTCATAAAGAATGACCAGTGCACAAAATTAAAGAAAACTAGCTGAAATAGGAAGAACTTTTATACTATATAAATGAAGTGAAAACCTGCACACCTTTAACAAATTGTGAAGATACATGTATTTAATAACTATTTTTTTCATCTAATATAAATTAAAAACTGCACAAATAAATAGTAGTCAGTATTGTAAAATATTACAAATGCAACACACACACACACACACATATATATATATACCAAAGGCATAGAAGATTGAAAGGGGTCAAAGATTTATAAAAGAAACAAGATTATACCAGTATTACATTTTAAGGAAAATAAAAATATTAAGAAGAAAAATTAAATGCATTATATGTGAATGTGGAAGAACAATAGCTAGAAGCTTAATGTAATTAAATAAAGAACCAATTTCCAACTCAATTAGGAATGGAGCAAATGATATTACTGATGGATAATACACATTTATAAATATAACAACAGTAGTGTTTACATGTTTTGGTACACATTTATAAATGACAGCAGTAGTGTTGACGTGTTTTGGAATGTGCGGTCTTTTGAGTAGTATAGGAATAATAATAATAATGCAAATAAAGCTAATATTTATGCACTTTTTATTAATAATATCTCCTTTAGTGCTCATTCAGATTTTGACGTCTTGAATTTAGGTATTCAGATAAAAGGGTTTAATATAGGACATATTAATTAACAAGCATTTTGGGGTGAAATGCATCAAATTTGGCTCAGAGTTCACCATGAATTCATGTGCTGAAACCAGAAAATGCTTTCTGCATGTGCACAGTCTATAGAAGAGTGAACATTGTGACCAAAACAGATTTATTTCCATTGCCAGGAATCATGGATGGATATTATTGGAAATTTTGCTCCAATTTTTCCATAATTTCTGAACCCCGACCAATTTGTTCAGTAAGAAAACCAAGTTTTATTGGTCTGAAAAATGACAGGCAGCTTAAGTTAATGGCCATGCACAAGTTCTTTCAGCTCCAAATTTCAGTCAGTCATTTAAAAAGTCTGTCAATGCGAGTGATGTTGAGGTTGGTGCATTATTGATTCAAGAAGACAAAAATGATGTTGTTCATCCAGTGTGCTAGTTTTCTAAAAAATTTAATAAGCACCTGAGAAATTATTCCACAGTCAAGAAGGATTGTTTGCCTTTGTAACACTTGGAAGTGGATATTAGTTCAGCTCCTGCTATTATTATATTCAGCGATCACAGTGCCCATTAATTTGATTGGAGAGGTGAGAAAAAAAATCAGAGATTATTAAGATGGAATTCACATTATATGCCATTATCTAAACAATGACTTGCTCATGAAACACAGGTTTAATTTGCATGCATATACTGTTGACTCTTGATATATTTCAGTGACTGCTTAAGGCAGGGAGAAACCACTGTTAGGTAGGAAGCACCTGGCCACTGTCTGCAGAAGGCAGGTGACTGTTGCACATGGAACATTTATAAAAGAAATTGTATGGGAGGGAATTAGAATGACTGTGACCAGGTTATACTTTGTCCAGATGACCATTATGACAGGTTGACTGTATTCTTAAGTTTAGATCATTTCACATAGGAAGGATATATTCACATTTGACAAATATTACTGAATTCAAGGGCAGTTAAAAAGAGAATTGAGAATTAAAGGAGATTTTGAGATTCATTAGAGACTACTAAAAGGGAAAGTCTGACATTTTTAGCAGAACATTATACAGTCAGTAAAAGCAAAGTCAGTAACTTTGTAAAGAGTGATGCCAGGAATACAAAATATTTATCACCTGATTAGTAAAAGCATCTCAGAATTCAGGAAACTGTTACTGACACATTTGTATGACATTTTAGATTATCCCTTGCATGCATATAAAACATCTTTGGAGAGACACTATATACCTTAATCAAGGTGGTCAAACATCTTCAACACTGTGGGCCACATGGACAAAAAATGTAAAGTTCGTGGGTCATACATAATTTATAGTAATTATACTGTAATTATAGAACTGATGTTAGGTATGCCACAAAAATGACCCACAGGCCTGTAGTTGGACCACGCTGCCATAAATTCAGACTTTCAGCTCTTTTTGCCCACTTTCCTAGGTCCTCCTCATATGGTTGACAGATTTTACTTCAACCGATTTATTGAGAACCAGATTGAAGTGCACTTTGTTCCTGGATTTAATGGAGGTCGTGTCCAGACGTTTTTCATAGAATACAGGTCCGCAGGAAGTACTGATACACCCTGGAAGAATTCTAGTGTTACAGATCTAATGGAGACACAAACCTCCTACCAACTTTCTAACGGAACTTATGCTGTTAATATTACCCAGCCATCTCCTGGAAATTATGAATATAGGATGTATTCATGTAATGGGATTGGCAGGAGTCCATACTCTAAAGTGATCACAGTATTCATTCATGAAGGTAATTGTTACGTATATGTAATTAAATTGCTTGTGTGTTAGTTTTAAAATTCTTTTTTTATTTTAATTTTGTTTCATTACATTTTATTGTAATGATTATTTTCACGGGATTCAATATTTTTTTCCAGTAAATTCTGTTTGTATGAAACGCAAAAGGTGTTACATAAGCACTATTTTTAGCTCACTTTGGTTCATAGATTTTGTAAACATCGAGTGATAACGATTGGCTATTTCCAAGGTCATTTCGGCCCACGTGTTAACTGGATTGTAAACAGCCTTTCTTTTTTTTTATATATTTACAGTGTGAGAATTTGGTTCTCAGATAGGGCTGTTCTTGCTACATGACAAATTTCATTTTTTTTTATTGCGTTGTTCAAGTGTTAAGAGACTATGTGACCCATCGCGCAGGAATGGGATGATGTTTTAGTTGGGTTTAATACTCATTCTTAGTGAAATTTTGGTCAGTCATTCTTAACACCTTGAGGGAATGAGGTGTTTCTATTGTTGTTGTCAGATTGTTTAAAGTTCATCTGTTTTTTGGAATTTAATAACTTATTCTCCAGAAAACAAGTGCTTTATATTTATAAAAGTTCTGGGACAAAGAAATTCAGTGGAAATTTATTCTGGAGTTCTATACAGAAACATAAACTGTGATTTCAATCGAGGATCTGTTATCATCAGTACAGACATCATTTTTGTTAAATTTACAAAGCTTGTTGGCTTCACTCTTTGCTTTTGTTACTTTTGTATGAGCCTACACATAACAAAGGAAAAATTCGGGCCTCGTCCTTGGGATATTTGAATTTTGGCTAAAATATTTCAGAAAATTATTTTTTGAATTTTAAATTCCCCTAGTTTCTAAATCACAAATACTATTTTACATTTTGTTTGAAATCTTTAGTGAAAACAACAGGCTTTCATTCACAATGTCATTAAAAGTGGAGACTTTTCTTTCTAGTCCTACTCAGAAGCAGTTGGATAGTCTGAAAAAAGATGAGTTGCTTGAACTTGCCAGAAAATATGATCTTTCTGAAGCAAAATCTTCTTTAACGAAACAAGAAATTAAAAATATTTTGATTTAATATTTGGTAGAGAAGAATGTTCTTGATAAAAGTGTTTTGGCTTCGGTCAGTAAGTCGGTATCGGACTCTGACATAAAAGTAATGGAATTAAAAATGAAATACAAGATGGAATTGGAGTTAAGGAAGCTCGAGCTTCAGAAAGGGGAAAGAGAGAGAAAAACAAATGCAATTAGAAGAGAGAGAGAAACAATTGCGGTTGCAATTTGAAGAGAAGCAATTGCAATTGCAATTTGAAGAGAAGGAAAGAGAGAGAGAGACAGGAGAGGGAGAAAGATAAAAAATTACAATTTGAGAAAGAGGAGAAAGAGAGACAGGAAAGAGAATGATAAACAAATGAAATTACAATTTGAGAAAGAGGAGAGAGAGAGATAGGAGAGGGAGAAAGATAAACAATTACAATTTGAGAAAGAGGAGAGAGAGAGAGACAGATGCAATTACAAAGAGAGAAGGATGAAAGGGAATTTCAAATTAGAATGAAAGAATTTGAACTGGCAAGAGAAAAGCATGATCCCACTTCACTTACAAATTCAAGTTTCAACATTACAAAAAATATTAGGCTAGTTCCCTCTTTTAGCAAAAAGGAAGTAGATCAATAGTTTCTTTATTTTAAAAAAGTTGCTGAAAATTTGAAATGGCCAAGGGAGTATTGGACTCAATTATTACAGTGTGTACTTTTTGGCAAAGCTTGAAAAATCTATGCATCCCTGTCAGTACACCAAAGTGCTGACTATGATTTTGTTAAGGACTGTATCTTAAAGGATTATGCGTTAGTCCCTGAGGCTTATCGGCAAAAAATTCAGAAACTATAAAAAGGAACCTGGACAAACTCATGTCGAATCTGCAAGAGAAAAAGAGCAGTTACTTGAGAGATGGTGTTTAGCCAAGAAAGTTGAACATGATTATGAAAGTCTCAAGCAACTTGTATTACTTGAAGAGTTCAGAAACTGTATCCATTACGACATTAAAACTCATCTTGATGAGCATAAGATCGAAACCTTGGAAAATACTGCTCTTGCTGCTGATGAGTATTCCTTAACTCAAAGTTCCTGTTGTAGGAAAATCTTTCACTCAGCAGTCTACTGGTAGGAAGGTATTTCAACCTAATATGACTCCTTCTAAAACTCAATCTGGTACAACTTCTAAAAATCAAGCTTCTGATAAACTTGATTCAAAATTCTTGTCTATTCCTACGTGTACCTATTGCAAGAAAAAAGGACATGTCATTTCTGATTGCTTCAAATTGAAATATAGGCATCAGAATCAAGATAGACCTATCCCAAATGCTCTTATTTCTAAGAGGTCAAGGTCACAGTCATGTATTGAAAGCAATACATTTGTTGGGTCTAATAAACCCCAGTCTGATTTTATTATGGAGAATCATGAACCATTCATGTCGAAGGGTTCTATATCACTCTTGGGTGATTTGGCCAATCCTATCCCTATTGAAAATTTTAAGGGATACATGAGCTTCTCAGAGTCTTTTATTATCAGGTACTTTGCCTTTTTCTGAGAAGTCCTGTTCTAATGAGAGTGTTCTCATTCAGGGAGTAGAGTGCGGCTTTGTTAATGTTCCTCTCCATTCTGTAAATTTGTCATCAGACTTAGTTTCAGGAACTGTGACAGTCGGAATAGTGTCTACTTTACCCGTTGAGGGCATTCATTTGTTGCTAGGCAACGACCTAGCTGGAGACAAGGTTGTGGTTAATCCACATGTAACTGACAAGTCTTCTTTTGATCAGAAAGTTGATCCTATTGAAAAAGAATACCCTGATTTATACTCAGCTTGTGCAGTTACCAGAGCTATGTCAAAGAAAGCTCATGAAAATGTTTTTGATAAGGAAAATATTCCTTTAGCAGACATATGTATTGGTCAGGCTTTTGATGAGGTCACTTTCACTCCTAATTTGGATCAATCAAAAGGTATTGATCACAGTGATCCTCTTTTAAATACTCATTCGCTTTTATCTAATCAGGGTGATAAACGACGATCACTTGTCGTCAAACAGGAAAAAGATCCTGAGATCTCCTGTTTGTTTCAGAGGGTCATTAGTGAAACTGAAGCCACTGAAGTACCTGTCTGTTATTTCATTAAAATGGAATTCTTATGAGAAAATGGAGACCTCCCGAGGTACCTGCTGGTGACGAGTGGTCAGTGAACTATCAGATTGTAGTTCCAAAATCTTACAGACAGGAAATACTTAGTTTGGCCCATGAAACTCCTCTGGCTGGTCATTTAGGGATAAATAAAACTTATCATAAGATCTTGACTCACATTTACTGGCCTAAAATCAAAAGTGATGTTTGTAAATTTTGTAGATCTTGTCATACTTGTCAAATGGTAGGAAAACCCAATCAAAAGATACCTAAGGCTAATCTGCAACCTATTCCTGCATTTGATGAACCATTTAGCAGAATTATGATAGATTGTGTTGGTCCCTTATCTAAGACCAAGTCAGGCAACCAATATTTGTTGACCATTATATGTGCATCAACAAGATTCCCAAAGGCAATTCCTCTGAGGAATATTAAAACCAAAACTATAGTAAAAGCTTTGATAAAGATTTTTACTCAATTTGGCCTTCCCAAATCTGTCCAATTGGATCAAGGGTCAAATTTTATGTTTGGAATTTTCCAGCAAGCTATGCATGAATTAGGCATTCAACAATTTAAATCTTCTGCCTACCACCCTGAGAGCCAAGGGGCTTTAGAAAGATTTCATCAAACTTTGAAGAATATGATTTGATCATATTGCTTTGATAGGAGCAAAGATTGGGATGAAGGCATTCATTTAGTTTTGTTTGCTGTTAGGGAGTCCGTTCAAGAATCTTTAGGATTCAGTCCCTTTGAACTAGTTTTTGGACACACTGTGCATGGACCTTTGAAGTTGTTGAAAGAGAAACTTCTTTCTGATGAAGATATTGAGCTCAATCTTCTTGATTATGTTTCTGATTTTAAGTACAAGTTGTCAAAGGCTTGAGAGTCGCAAGAGCAAATCTGCGCTCTACTCAGTCCAGAATGAAATCAAGATATGATAAAAACTCAAGGGATAGGAGTTTTCAGCCTGGTGATAGAGTTCTAGGTGTCTTGCCCATTCCACAAAATCCTCTTCAGGCCAAGTATTATGGTCTATACACGGTTGAAAAGAAAGTAAATGATTTAAATTACATCATAAATACTCCTGGTTGACGAAAACAAAAACAACTTTGCCACATTAACATGTTAAGGGAGTATATTGAAAGAGATAGCCAAGTAAATCATGCAATTAATTTAGTTGTACCTGTCCCACAAACTGAGGATTTAAGTGAAGAAATTCAATCGGACTCTTTGATCTTGGAGCAACAAATCTTTGGAATTCGGAAATTATGAAAAATCTGGACCAGAAACTTTTACATTTGCAACAGCAAGAAAAGAATGAACTTAAACAGTTATTATTTGAATATGAGCACTTGTTTCCAGATATTCCTATGAGGACAAACAAAATTTTTCATGACGTTGAAATTGTAGATTCAAAACCTGTGAAACAACACCCATACAGGATGAACCCTCTCAAACAGGAATACTTGAAAAAGGAAATTCAGTATTTGCTGGAGAATGATTTTATAGAGCCCAGTAAAAGTGACTGGAGTTCACCATGTATCCTTGTTCCGAAACCGGATAAAACTTTCCATATGTGCACTGATTACAGGAAGGTGAACAGTGTGACAAAAACAGATTCATTTCCATTACCAAGAATGGCTGACTGTATTGATAAAATTGGAAATGCCAAGTATGTCACTAAATTTGACCTTTTGAAAGGATTTTGGCAAATTCCACTAACGGAAAGAGCAAAGGAAATTTCAGCATTTGTGACTCCAGATGGACTCTATCAATATAAAGTAATGCCATTTCGGATGAAGGGTCCCCCAAGTACCTTTCAACATTTGATGAATATGATTACATCTGGTCTAGATAATTGTGATGCTTACATCGATGATCTCATGATCTACAACGAGACCTGGAAAGAACATTTAGCCACGATTCGGAAATTCTTTGAAAGACTCACTGATGCAAGTTTGACAATTAATTTATCTAAAAGTGAGTTCTGCTGTGCTTGTTTAACTTTTCTAGGACATATTGTGGGACATGGTCAAGTTAAACCTATAGATGCTAAGGTCAAGGCTATCTCTGATTTCCCTGTGCCTGTCAGTAAAAAGCAACTGATGTGATTTTTGAGTATGGCCAGATACTATCGAAAGTTTTATTCCAATTTTTCTAATATTGATGAACCCCTGACAAACTTGTTAAGTAAGAAAAACCAAGTTTCTTTGGACTGAAAAATGTCAGGAGGCTTTTGATAGGTTAAAAGCCATACTCAAAAGTGTGCCGGTACTCACAGCTCCAAATTTCAGTCAATCTTTTAAATTATCTGTGGATGCAAGTGATGTTGGGGTTGGAGCAGTATTGATTCAAGAAGACAGAAATGGTGTTGATCACCCAGTGTGCTATTTCTCTAAGAAATTAAATAGGCACCGAAGGAATTGCTCAACAATCGAGAAGGAATGTTTGACTTTAATATTGGCATTACAGCATTTTGAAGTTTACATTAGCTCAGCTCCTTCTCCGGTTGTTGTGTTTAGTGATCACAACCCCCTTACTTTCATCTTGAATATAATCTTGACATCAGGCACATCAAAGGAAAAGACATGTTGATTGCAGATGCACTTTCCAGTGTATATAGATATTATTTCATGTACATTTGGTATAATTCATAGAGTTTTCTTATGTAATTTTGTTTTACCTCATGTATAATTTACATATGGTAAAAAGAAAGCTTTTTTACATAAATCTTTCTTTTACTTTATGGGGGGAAGTGTTACGTATATGTAATTAAATTGCTTGTGTGTTAGTTGTAAAATTCTTTTTTTATTTTAATTTTGTTTCATTACATTTTATTGTAATGATTATTTTCATGGGATTCAATATTTTTTCCAGTAAATTCTGTTTGTATAATACGCAAAAGGTGTTGCATAAGCACTATTTTTAGCTCAGTTTGGCTCATAGATTTTGTAAACATCGAGTGATAACGATTGGCTATTTCCAAGGTCATTTCAGCTCACGTGTTAACTGGATTGTAAACAGCCTTTCTTTTTTTTATATATTTGCAGTGTGAGAATTTGGTTCTTAGATAGGGCTGTTCTTGATACATGACAAATTTCATCTTTTTTATTCCGTTGTTCAAGTGTTAAGAGACCACATGATCCATTGCTCTAGAATGGGATGATGTTTTAGTTGGGTTTAATACTCATTCTTAGTAAAATTTTGGTCAGTCATTCTTAACACCTTGAGGGAACGAGGTGTTTCTATTGTTGTTGTCAGATTGTTTGAAGTTCATCTGTTTTTTGGAATTTAATAATTTATTCTCTCGGAAACAAGTGCTTTATATTTAAAAAAGTTCTGGGACAAAGAAATTCAGTGGAAATTTATTCTGGAGTTCTATACGAAAACAAACTGTGATTCAATCGAGGATCTGTTATCATCAGTACAGACATCATCTGACGTCATCGCCTCCATATTGGAATTTCATCAAGATTCAAACCCGGATTCAATTAGAACTGTTTAGTGATAGGACTTATATTTTTCACTTATAGAATTAAATTTTGGACTATATTCACAAACCGTAAGTCCTATTTTCTATTTTTTACGTTGTTTTCTAGGGAAATCATTTTTGTTAAATTTACAAAGCTTGTTGGCTTCACTCTTTTCTATTGTTACTTTTGTACAAGCCTACACGTAACATTAATATACACAGTAATTTTTATTTATGACACATTTTGCACTTGATATTAAAATGGTATTTTTTCATTTTTAACCTGCCAATGAAAACTATCCTCTAATGAACTCAGTACTGCTCTGTGTCTCCACTAGTGTCATACCAAATTCTTTCCAAATACAGTTTACAAGCTGCACATAGGGCATAAAGAACTGCACCTCTTGTCATCAATAAATCAAAGGTCATGGTCACTGGGTTCAAAATTGCAATATTGTTTTCTGCATTATAATTTGACCTGTATGTATGCAGTTTTCATAGGTACACTATACTTGTTGAATTACAGTTCCTGACCAATCCTGTGAACTGATGGATCAATGGTCAGGGTTACTGGCACTGAAATGGGATTGTTTTTACACACATGCACACATCTTGTTGAATAGTATGAAATGCTTTCCATTTGTTAGATGCTCAAAAATTCAGACCAAGGGTGGACCTTGTTTAGATTTTATCGCTGTGTGTGAATAATAATGTTAGATAAGATCATAACAGGTCAGGGTCATTGGAAATTTATGCTAATTATATGTTTGTAATATCTATGATTGGTTACTGAATAATACATTTTTCTGATAGCTATTGTGTTTGGATGTAAATTAATATTAAAACAAGCTGTCTACCAATATATGCCAGGCTACAGGAGGAATGCTTACAAAGACCTAGCTTACAGACTGGGTTGCCTGTCAGTGGTTTCTTAAGTATAAGACAGTTACCATATTTTATCAACTGAAATATTGAACAAAAATGATATACCAAACATGTGTAAAAAAAAGTACATATCCTTCACTTTGCTATCTCCATGGTAACTTTGCAGCTCTTTGTACATGTATAGCACATTTCAAACCTATTTATGATTTTTTTTTTCTAGAACAGCAGGGCTGATTTCAACTTAGCTTGGTTATAGTGTTTCTTAGGACATGCTCTTTCAACCTTGTGTCAAAAGTTACTCCCTTAGCAAGAGTAATGGAAAGCATATTTTTAACTTACGAAGAATAGCTAAGCCAATTCTGGTCATACTTGGTATGAATGCCTTTAGGAAATACCTTATGAAAATTCTATCCAGTGTTGCCCACTAGAAAGATGGTGATGTCCATAGCACCCAGGTGGAAAATATATTTTAAGTTTTGTTTCAGAAAAAGCAGTCTTGGTTTGTTTTTAGGTGTATGCCGTAAATAATTTTCTCATTGCTATGTTGGTCATAAAAATTACTGAAAGATTTTGTGCGAGATTATGTTTAGTCAGGCAAGCTTCTGTGAGCTATATCTAATTTGCTTCTGACAACATAATGCATGTTTAACAAACATGCATTGTATTAGTTTAAAACTTTTCTCTATGTAAATACAAATGTCTGTAGCTTGATGGAATAAAACTTCTAACAAATACAACAGACTGCATAATCTTAAAGTATTTAAGACACTATCATTTAAACAGGAATGAACTATGATGAACTCTTTTGTTTTGTAAGTTAAATATTTGTTTTGGGTGTAAATGCAGCTTTAATTAGAGAAGCAAAGCAGTTAAATTTGAAAAATAACTGCTAGTCACAAAAACAATCATTATTCACAAAAACAATCATATGTCTAGATAATTGTCTATCAAATGTTTGCATAGAACATGCTTTGGGGGATGCAGAACCTGAACTTCTGTTATATATGTAGTGAACAAAATACAAGAACAAGCAAGTCCCAAAGTAGCAGAAATTGCTGGAGGCATAGTGGCAGCTGTGGTGGTAGTTGCTGTTGTCACAGGGGTCTTTATCTTCATAAAGAGAAGAAATAAATCAAGTGGTATGTATGAATTTCACAGAATACTAAGAAAGTGTAATTGGTACTCTTGTCTGTTTCCAAATGATTAATTTGACACTTTATAGGAACATAAACTATATAAATGCCTTTAAGACTAATCTGTCCAAAGATCTTCAGTGTAATTTTCACCTTGACAGCATGTAATCATATTTTGTGGAATTTTATTGGAAGGGGTAGGGGTGGGTAATATTCCAATGTTTCCTTGTGGGGCTCTTTCCTACATTTTTTATAATTAAAAAATTATATACTGCCATTTTTTCATCAATTATTTGAAGCAAAATCATTTTCAGTCTCCAGACTTTAATTGTAGTCGAAGATCATTTACTTAAACCAAGCTTTCATGTGGATAGCACTTGGAGCAAAGGAAAACGTTTTGAAATGGCCAAAAGTTAAAGCTCACAATGAACAAAGAAACAAATTTTAGTTTTGTATAATAATTTGTTTTCTGTTCCATTTGATGCTGACATTTTAATTTCATGAATGTTATGCATTTAAGCTGAATAAAGAACCTTACATTTCTGTACTTAAACCTAATGGTCACTTCGACCAGTAGTTCCTGCCATTGCTATGAACATGGAACAGGCATATGTTTTACTATTCTGTTTTTAGGAATAAATAGTCATTAATTCCATGTTTTAGTATTTTGATATAAAACTGCACACATATTTTAAGAATATCTAAATGTAATATTAGCGTGTTTCTTTGTTTTCTATTTAAATAGTCATGACACGGCAAATCATATTTAAATAACAAGGTTACGACTTGAACTGGCATATAATCTGTCTGATAAAAACTAAATGTCTAACTCCTACAGGTAAGAAGCAGAGGAATATTAAATTTGATGGTATTTGAATTCAGTACCTCTCATACCTTGACCTTTCACTCCAACTATTGTACTAATTAGGACTTGGTGTGCTGCCTAGTTACTTTGAAGCATCTTAGGTATGAAATTGTATTTTAATATTTGTTAAAAACAACATTTACCTTTGGTAGTACAACTGAGTTTCACTGTACCTTATAATAAAAGTGAAAATATTTTATTATTAGAATATTTAGAACAAAACTATTAGTGAGACACTCCTTGGTGCTTTTTGGTATACATTGTTTCAAGTTAGGAAGCTTCAGTATATTTCAAAAATGTAAGAAAATGACAGAAATCCATTTATTATTTCAGTTAAAATTAAAACTTAAATCTTGCATTCTTTTACTGATTTGTAAATTGTGTCCATTGATTGTCCAGAAGGCACCAGAGTTCCCAAAAACAATTTACAGACCTCTCTGAGAACCAACTCTTAGTGATTTGATTTGTCTTTCTTTGGACCTTTGTTGGAACAGAGAAAATAATTTTCAGAAACATTTTATAAACAGCATTCTTTAAATTTATTAGTTTCAGAAAGTGAAAAATATTCAGATTACAACATTTACTTCAGGCATACATGTTTAAATTACTTTTGTACAGGGTCTTCTGTTTGTTAAGCCCATATATTGTCATAAAGGACACTTATATTTTCTGAAACTACAGTACAGAAATGATTGATATACATAATAACAAGAATAAATGTGTGTATGTGCGTGTGTGTGTGTGTGTGTGTGTGTGTGTGTGTGTGTGTGTGTGTGTGTGTGTGTGTGTGTGTGTGTGTGTGAGAGAGAGATTTGGATTCTTAATGTAGCTTTAACAATTTTTCAGTCATATCACTACAATGTCTGCAGTGTGACAGTTTATGGTGACGTCAAACACTGGGACATCATGCCACAGACATGTAGCATAATGCCTCATCCAGTCACATTATCCCGACATCAGGCTGACCAGTTCTAACAATAACCTCATAATGCTACAAAGCTACAAAGCCAACAAAATTGATGTCTATATCAGCATAAAATGTATGTTGAAAGTCATTTTATATAGAAAACATACATATTGTTTATAGTTCAAACTTCCATTGTTCAGTCTGAAGCAAAGTAACCTTAAAGGACAAAGTCTCTGCCATTGCAGTAAACTTTATTCAAAATATAATCCCAGGGAAAAAAAACTAATGTCTCAAATTCAGCCCTAGAATGAACCCAAACATCCAACAGCCTATTCTGATTGCTTAAGTGAGCTTGAAAAGTAGTGATTCAACTTTGTCAGACCAAGTATTATGTTCATTAAGGGCTATGGTAACTTTTGCTACCCTGACCTATTAGTTTTGCTCAAGAGGCAACTAAATATTATCTTTAGCCGTTTTATTATCTGGCTAAATTAATTACATAAGAAACTTACCTACCTAAATGACCTGTTAGGGATGAAGACTATGTAATATTGAAATTTGATTACATGGTTTAGTACAGATTAAAATGTTTATATACATTTAACATTTAGCAAATGACTACAAAAGGCAAAAGCCATTTCTGTCATTTAATATGTATGCAAAAAATAGTCATTTAAAAAAATAAGCGTGACCTTTTGTACTCTACAGAAATTTTCCCCAAGAGGCTTAGTTTAACCCATTGAACATTTGCACATGAAAAATATCCTAAAAATATGGAAGTTACCAGCAAATTCAGTAAACATTCTAGCTATAAGAAACATAACTTAAAGCATGAGTATTTCTGTCAGTAAAATATTCATTGATGACAATGTGGATGATTGCAGTTGCATTATATAGGTAGAGGCATATATGGCTGCATACTGTCTGGGCTTGAGTTCTATCTTTAGATAAGCATGGTGACCACTGTACGCGTCCTTCGGCAAGGCATTACACTGCAGTTACCTTGGCACTAAATAGCTTTCTTGTATTGATGTGCCATACAACTCTCTCCAGCCCAGTCCAGACCAAACCAATAATTTTTTAAAGAGTTATTGTGAATTCTGTTTCACAGATGACCAGTTTTCATGGAATTCAATTTGCTACAAAAAATAAATTTAAAGAGCCAAAACAACATTCTTCTGTGGAAATAGTAGAGCTTTTTTTATTCAGTCCGTAATATTAAGTACAGAAAAATGGCAAATCTTTGCAAAACCATGAAAATAAATGAACTTCCAGCATTCCTCTATTATAACTGGTTATACAATGTCACTCAGTCTTATGATTGCAGTGAGTCTTAACATTTATGAATGACTTTCTTGGAAATGTTTTCATTGTCATCAACTGATAGCACACTTACTGAACATAATAATAATTATGCTTCCGTAATATTTGTTTGTTGTTATTGCCAGGATTTTGTCCAAGAGTGGGATTCATAATGTGATAATGTCTTGCAGATATTCTTGGAAACTTATGATGGTTCATACATCCTTTTTGTAATCATATGGGGACCTACTAATTGACCGGTAACTGTGCCTTCACAATTTGCTTTGGTAAGAGTTTTTGCCTTTCTTCTTTAAATACATTACCTAATCATAGTACCTTAGAAGAACTACTACTATCTCACAAATCCAGCCCTCCCAGATAACTCCTTTAGCTAAAAGAAGCAAAAAGTTTTCTGCCTGCTTAGGTTGTGGTCAGACAGAGTGATTTCCCCTTGGTACAGGGGTTGGTGGCAAATCCCATGAATATCTCAGTTTCTACTTCCACTCATGCTAAGAAGCATGCTCTCACCATGAGAAACCTTGCAAAAGCCAGAATAAACCTTTGGAAGATATACCATTACAAGTTGGAGGAGTCCTTTCACTTATAAGGAAAATATATCAGTTCTATATTTCCAACTTTTCTCTCTTCCTATGCAGACAAATTTCTGCCTTGTACAGTTTTCATACACTTTGTCATCTCACATTTAATAGCACTTAGATACTTGCATGAGTAGCCTATGCGACTTCACAATTTTTCAGGCTGTCATTTTTTTTATAAGCTTGCAAGTCTCTATGCCTATCAAAACAACCTTTTTATATATGTATAACTCCATTATGGCCAGATACATACAGATGAATTTTCTATACCTTAGGCATTCTTAGCATCTGGTGCCAAGCTACAATGATTTTAACTGAACAGGCTGTCCATGAACCTCCTTTAGGTAATACTATACATAATATAACAACCATACCTGGACACTTCACTGCAGATATATAGTCCTGCCTTCCTACAGTTAATATTGTCAATTATATTATACCTGGATGCTTCAATGCTTTATTAGGTCATTTGCTATCACTAATTCCAGGTAAAACATAATGGTATAGCTCTGCACCCATTTTGTGTTTAAATAGAAAGGTGCAGGGCTCCACAGGTTTATGTGTTCTGGCTTCCTACAGGTAGTATTGTCAGTTAGATTATACCTGTACTCTATTTGTCTTACAGATTAGACCATGGGCAAAGTGTAGAAAAAAGAACATTTTGCAACCATTCACTGGTAGCAGGAATATTTAAATGGAAAGGGAGTCCTCATTCTGTCAGACAACTCTGCCATGGTGACTTTTCTCACCCATGCGACAGAGGAATCTAGCTGTTTTGCTAACCTTACTTTTCTTGTCTCAGTCTGGTTTTCTCAGACAGGACATCTCAGTCAAGGTGTCCACGCACTTGGAACTACTTTTAAAAAAAGAAACCTTTGTTGTTTTCTGCAATACCTGATGTAGTTGTTCGAAAATCAAACAACAACAACAACAAATATATAACAAAACAACATATGTAGTAACTTAAGGTCTCTCCATTTCTAATAACACACCATACAAAACATTTCGAGAGACACAGACACACACATGCACACGATGTCAAGCTGTTAGATATTATGCTAGTTAATTGCACACAGCATGGTCAGTTTTATTTTATCAGCAGGCCTGACTCGGTATATTTTCAGGTCAGCGTCGTTAAATGTAGCTAAAGCTACTTAACTAGATTTAAATACTTCGTGTGAAACAAATTATATACTGTTAGCTACATTTAATGATGCTGACCTGAAAATTGACTGTGCTACAGATAGGATAAAATTCTCAATGCTGTGTGAAATAAACTATGAGAAAAAACACTGATCTATGCACATAGCCTATAGACCTATACACTTCATAGTCTTCCAATGCTCTTACCAAGTACAGAAAACTTAGTAACAGCCAGAAATGTGTTATGTCAAACATGCTTTATTCTATTTTTGTTAAGCATCTCCATTGCGCCCAAGTTAAATCAAAAATATTCCTACAATATTTAATGACAAATAATGCACTTACCAGCCAGAAGGAATCATTTATCAGTCAACACGTTAATCCATAAGCAAATTTCACTGTAACACTTGCCATATTTCCAAGACAGAAAAATAAATTTTCAAAGAACCCGTAAACTTGAAAGTTTAGCACATGGTTATCCACTGCGGTCCGTATTTGGAGGGTCTTTTATACACTGGGGTACTTTTACAATCAATATTAATTACAACACAAGTATGTCACAAACAGTTTCACCTCCTCTAAAGAAAAGGAGAGTTATATGTGATAGTGACACAGATCTCTAATTACCTGTGAATAACCCAAGCACGGACACTCGCGCTACATGTATATACACTGCAACAGAGCTGTGGGCCCAGTATCGTTTCATTATGTACAGTATAATTTTCTAAATTGGAACTGATGAAAATGAAACATTTTCTTGTAATAAATATTAACTATTATTGTTAATTTCATATAACATCCATATATTAAATGTGATAATACCTAAAAACTATGCAACATTTAATGTTGTTATCTTTTTGGGCTCACGCATAAAAACTGTGTACTTCAGATGACATGTCACGCCACAGTCCTCAACATATTTATATTAATACACTGCATGTAAACATTTGCGCGTGAACTATATTGCACAAGTGAGGAGTTCTTTCTTACTTTAAAGGATAATATTGGATGAGAAAAATAATCTACATTGGGATTTGGACCGAGACAAGGAAGTTCCAGTCATGGGGTTGCATTATATGTCTCCCCACTTGGCTAGCCTCATGAGGAGACAAATAATGTAACCCCTTGACTGGGATTTCCTTGTCTTGGTCCAAACCCCAACATAGAGTCTATATATCTCAAACAGCAAGGTGGAACCATGTCCCCAGACCATTGCATCCTGGTGTGGGACTTATCTGACCTTATCTCTGGCTTTGATTATACTCAGCCAAAAGCTTTGGCTCAGTGCCCAAAGTGGAACATATCATGGGTACTAACCAGGTTGAATAAGACACCATTTAACCACTTTTAAGGGCATCGCTGTCTGACCTTTCATACAAGACCTTCTTCCTCATGGCATTAGTGATGACAGGCAGAATCAGTTAAATATATGCCCTATCAGTGGACCAAAATTACATGCAGTTCTGACAAGATGGGTCAGTTTCACTCATGATGTCACCCTCTTCCATCGCCAAGAACAGGCTCACATTCATGGGTAACCAGATTTTTGTAATGAAATCACTGTCTATTCTGGACACTTAAGCTTAAGGCCACCTACAAGACCCTATTCGGGCTTTGAAGTGGTATCTTGATAAGACAGAGCCGCTGCATCAAGTGAGATCATGCCCATTCTTACCTCTCAAAATAGAACAAGAAGATATATCGGCTGTTGTTCCTGGATAAAATCGGTTATTCTCTCTGCATATCAAGAAATAACCTCAGCTCATGTGAAATTATTATGGATTTTGGCTCATGTAGTTAGAGCAGTTGCAGCATCGCATTTGACCAAACTGTTCTTTTACATTATTCAGGCCATTGGATGGAGATCAGAATCCACATTTTTAAGCTTTCATCTCAGAGATCTGTCATCCCAAAGGGCTCAACTTGATCTTGTGGGACTGTGGCACAACAGGACACCTTTCCAGGTCACTTGACAGCCACTTAAGATACTACTGTATAACTTCCACTGGATTTTGGAGGGGGGATATTCCCTATTTGAAATATTACAAATTTGTGGTATTAAAAAAAGTAATAGAAAATAGTGAGAAGCAACAAACATTTTAAAATTCAACAAATAATTTATTTCCCTAGAATACAAAGTGAAAATGTAAAAAAAGAAATTGCAGTTGTGAATTTAATCACAAATAATCTATGAATTACAGGCACAAGTCCTAATGATTAAAGTTCTGAATAAGCTTTAGTGGATATTCAAATTAAATGCAAAGCTGGAAGTGTTGATATGTCTGATGGCCCTTGTAGTGGTGATGTGCCAGCTGTCGTTTGTTGAATCACAAATATACAATCCAAGAATACATGCTTATTTGAAATTTCAGTATAAATTCATGTTTATTTCCAAGAATGATATTGTTTAGCACTTTGTATGTCTAGAGAAGAATCACTTGAATTGAATAATTTAAATAAATAAATTCCAGCCAAGATGAATTTCTGGACACAATAATAATTCATCCAATTCTGCCAAGATCTGACAGCACAAATAGTTAATTTCTTGAAAAACAAGATTATATAATCTTCTACCTGACCTCAGGTCACAATTAGCATTTTCCAAAAAAAAATGTGATACCTAATGGAAAGTTTCCTTCTAGAATGTCCATAATGTTTACACAATAAAACCTTAGTTATAATTATAAATTTATTACTAAAATTATAATATAAAATGTAGTAAACAACAGGTAGACCTGGCAATTCATGGTGAATTTCCAAAGTTCTAGACTCATATTGAGATAAACATGTTTACAAAACCAAAATCAATGATTCAGGTCAGGTAAAAAATGAACTTGATTTTGGACAAGGTCTAGTCCAACATACAATGATGTTACATTATCAATGGCATATAATGAATTTTTTTTTAAAAATTAAAAACTAACAAACAACGAAAATTAAATATACATAATAGAAGTCACTTCCAGACAGATGGAGTCTACCCCAGCAGGTTATCTAAAAGCTGTCTCACATACCTTAGGGGACCAGAGATGGCATCTCCAGGTAAGGGGATATATCTCCCTCCACTTTGACCTATCCTCCTAAGGTATTATGACTGGGTAATGTATTTAAAGAAGAAACCAGTTTTTCTAGTAAAATATGTTTCTTGTAGAGTAATATACATCCTTCATCCCAACTTCCACACAGTTCCATCCACATAGAAGCATGCCTTATGCTACAGTCATAACTGATTTAGTCACAGGATTTGTCTCCAATCCCTATAGTAAGAGGAGATCACTCTGTCAACTGCCTTCTAGGTTGACAGATAACTTTTAGCTTCTGTTAGCTAAAAGTGTTATCTGGCAGGGCTGGATTTGTGAGGTAGTACTGGTAGTAGTTCTACTAAGGTATTATGATTGGGTAAGTATTCTCGAATTAAAATTTTGCTAGAATTTTTTATTTTAAAAGCACCTGGAAGTGAGTAATCTTACATTGTTGTGATGCAGATGGCACAAAGCTCTTATGGGTCTGGAGTGCAATAACAGAAATGTGTGCAGGTATTTTTTCCCTTTCATGCACCAGTCAAGACATGACAACAATGGGGTTTTAAAAAAATGTTATAAGTTGCACTGCCATGAACGAATTCAAGTTTTTTTCACCCAAAACAGCAATTTACATCGTGAAATATGTCATTTGTGAGTTCTATTTTTTTTCAACTGGTAGTATAAAGCACTCTTTGCAAGAAAAGGGATGAAACTACTAGGGCAAGATAACCTCATTAATCATGAGTAAGATACAAAGCTGGTATGGGGTATAAAAGTTTTAATGGATGTTTGAAGTTTTGCATCGTGAAGATGTTGACCATAATTTTTATGCATTATTCTAGGAGATACTAATTTATTCTACATGAAATTTTACTATATTTTTCAGATGAGTTGGCACAGCATCAAAATCAGTGAGTTATCTCTTTACTTCTTGAAAAAAGATGCTAGCTCCATTTGTTCTAAATTACATCCTAAGGACTCCATGTTTCAGAGTTATATGTTCTCAAATTAAACTACATTTTTAAAAAAAAATCAAACTTAATTTCACACACTTCCTAGGTAGTTAAACATTTTTGGTGATCTCTGACAACTGGAAATACTATCATGGTGTGTTAACTGCATGGGGCCAAGCAGATGGGGGGATGGGGGGGGGGGTTAGATTTCAGTTTGCCAGTCAATCCATAGAGTCAATTCATCTTGGACCCTATCCTGACTGTAGCTTCTCCATTTTCACACCTATTTAACATCAGATTTGCACATTTGATTAGTAACTGCCATGTACCTTCACTGCTATCTAATTTTCATGAATTCATTAAAAAAATTGCTTACATTTTATGCCTTTCAATTTCAAACAATTTTATTCATTTTCACTAAATACTTACTAAGAAAGCATTGTCAAATAAGTGTGTCTGCATAAAAAACTTTAGAGCTTTTACTTTCCAGATTTTGTTCATAATTGCATGAATTTGTGTGTGTCTTCTCCATTCAAGTTGAGCTTATAAAAACTACATCTAGTGACCCCAAATTTGCACTGAGTGTGCATTTTGGGGTAAATTTGGTTTGGTATCAATATCAGTTATATATGTTCCAAATCATAATTGATGCTTATAATAGCAGTTGGAGACTGTTGAATGTTTCTTGGTGGGGAACTGTCTCTTTTATGATTACTATACTGTCTTCAGTTTTGTACCTTTTGCTCTTCTATTCACTATCAGTCCATAAATATCATAATAAGTATGGTATTAGAGCAAACAAACCTACACATGCATATATAATTGAAAGACCCTAATATTCTTGAAAAATGTTGACAAATTAAATACCCCAAGACATTACAAAGCAAATAACATTCCAGCCATGGCTGGAAAGCTAATAAGGCTTATCAATTATGGGTGGAAAAGATTGAAAATCATGCTCAGCCCAGATGGTTAACCAAGATTTGTAACAAATGTGATCACATTCATCAAATTCAGCTGAAGTTATGATCAGAAAAAAACAAAAACAAAGGTTGCAAATTGTACATATAGACATGTGAATAAACAGGCCAGAAAGCTTTTTGTATTGCCAGTAATTTTTGTATATCTTTATGAAATTTTCATTCAGTGCACAAAAGAAGTAAAATAAAAAAAAACAAAATAATCATAATTTCAGCTGGCTTGAATTTCACCTAGCTCAGATGGACTGATGTCATGGCCCTGAATTGGACATACATCATCTGTATTCCATCATGTGTCTGTCAGCAGTTGCTGTTTTAAATGTCGCATCAATAACCACTGGACCAATGTTAGCCAGATTTGGCAGAGTATTTTGGCATGAAGGTTTTCACAATTGTTTAAATTGTTGCAACCACTCCAGTGGCCTATGTGGTTAGAGCATCTGCCTTGGATGCGAGAGGTCTCAGTTTCAAACCCTGGCTGAATCATGCCCAAGTCTTATAAAAATGGTACTAGCAGCTGCCTTACTTGACGCTCAGCATTAATTGGTTAATTTTATGACTGGTCAGCCTGGTGTCAGGATAACGTGACTGGGTAGGACAGGATGCCACATGACTGTGGCATTATGCCCCTGTACTAGACATCACTATAAACTGCCACACTGCAGACATCATAGCAATATGACTTAGATTGTTAAAGCTACTTTAAATATCAAAAACCAAACAAACACACACACAGTGATGCCAATCGTTCTTTAAATATGGCCATCTTTTACTAAAAATAATAAAATCTTTTTAATTGGCTTGTCAAAAACAACTGAACAGAATTTAATCACAATATGACTGATAGTATCACAAAGACCTTTTAGATCTTTGCCAATCCACCTTCTAATATGGTCAGCATTATAAAAAAATTGAACAGCCATTTTTATAAAAAAGAAACTTTAATAGACCGTTTCTTTCAAACAATTAATTAGAATTTGACAACCAATTAATTAGAATTTGACAACCAATTAATTAGAATTTGACAACCAATTAATTAGAATTTGACAAACATTAGCAGAAAGCATTCTGACACAAAGATCATTCATGATTTTATAAAAGATGCCAATGTGATATCAAATATGGCTACTAAAATGTAAGTGTAAATTTCGTAGAACTTCTCATAAACAGCTCAACTGAACTTGAGCATTTTTAATCAAAACGATCTGGGCAATGTGAGCTTTCAGTTATGTAACACTGATGCTGATGTCCCACTAAAATGACCATCACTACTAAAAATAGAAAATGACTGTAATGGGCAGTTTGCCTGTTAAGAGCAAGAGAAGTAGCCTGTGATGAGGAACATTGAGAATCACAGGTTGAGGGTAACATTGAGTTCTTCCAGTTACTGAAAAAATCTATTTTAGAATACAGGAGTCATCAATAAATCACTTTAGATGGTGATATTTTAAAAAGATTATTTTTAACTCCCTCAACAATTGCATCATGTTTCCCAATATGCACATAGATTGAGAGAGAATGAGAGTTGCTCTGCAGATGATGTTAATGTATATGATGAAAAAGCAACATCACAGCAAACAGAATGACAGAATTTTGGGATAAGGCATCTGAAGGATGGAGTGAATAAATTCCACTAAGGAATTTACAAGGATTAGATTAATTGTCGGAGATTGGGAAGGTACCAAGAGGAGAGTCTTATTTCATTAGATGGGGAGCCTGTGCAATAAGAAATCCCAACAGGAATGTATAACATGATTCCTCTGATGCTGTTCAACAAGACCTTGATGCAGGTCATGTGAAGTGTTAATCATAACCAGGTATAAAACATTCCAAACTGGGGGTAACTGAGAAATTAGACAATTCATTTCTTTCATATACATAGTTCATTTTCCAGAGCAAAATATTCAGTGGCACACATGTAACTGAAGTATTTTATTTGTTTTTACATTAAATAGAAAGTTTATTGAATCTCAATTACAAAAGATGTGAGTTCAAAGAGGAGAAAGGTAGTTTTCAATGTATGTAGAGCTTGATAAGTTAGTAATGGATCACATTTTTTAAATTTAAAGTTCCTGGCAGTTTTATTATAGTTGGGTATGTGTCTTAGTAATTACCTATCAACTTATTCTGCATGGATTTTCATCAGGAAATGGTTTCTTTGGTGCTGACAGGTAATCTTTTAAATATTTATGCAACTGTATTGGTATCTCTCCAACTACTTCTAAGATGCAAACAATCTGATGGTTGTCTATAGTCTGAACGTATCTGTTTGTTAGTAGCCCACTACCAATGCTATCCAAATATTATTTATTGCTTACTTTTGCATATGTGACTAATATCAATACCTCTTGTATCATTTATTCAGATTCAATAGCGGGGAGATATTATGTATCTGTAAAAAACACTGTTTGATAACAGTCATTTCAAACTTTTTCCCACAAATTTAGTTCTTTGACTTATAAAATGGTATGTCTCTGACAGATATGTGATAGCCCTTGCCCTCGGTATGCTTTTGTATGCTAATTTTATTTACCCCAGAGAGCCCTGGTCATGGTCTGAACCATTCCATTAATGAAAAATTATGAACATTTCTCCTAAATAACTAATAAATGATCAGAATGGTATTTTCAGTACTGCAACTCACATTTGTTGTGGACATTGTGAATATCATGTTCATTCATGTGCTTGTTTGAAAGTCATTTGTGACTCTGTAAACTTGTTCACATTGTTCACTTTATCATCTCTTCTTTCAAATACATAGATGAAACAGCTGCTTTAGTTCATTCACAACAAATCCAATAAACTAAAACATAAAGCATCTAGTACATGAGTGTACTTGGTTTGTTTATAAAGTAGTTCTAAGGGTAATGATCAATGGATACAGGCAGGGGGGAAAGAGCTACCTGTAACATGGAATCCACCTCATGACAAGCATGTTTTAAATGTTAAATTACTGGAGCAAATAAACTCACCTTTATACACAGAAGAATGTGCACATAGATTGGTTTGTCAGCTTGACAGAAAGTTATACAGGCACATCATTTTTATGCAGTAAAATAGCTCCAAATATTTATTATTATTATTATTATTATTATTATATGATGCAATTCCAACTCTAAATAAAATTTTGCTTTGTCTACTACTGTTCCAGAATCAAATAATGCAAATATTTTGTAACAAATACATTACAGTAATCCTGGAATTTCTGCATTAGTAGTGAAACTGACACAATTTAGGTAGAAACTTTGCAAACATTGTCATAGAAATTGATAAATGCAACTAATCTCATCTAACTCAAGTCAAACCATGTGACATTACATGGAATTTCCATTGGACATACTGTGTTGAAAAATGATATTGTCTATGTCAAATATTCTAAATAATATTTGGAAGAACAGTTGCTCTTTGAATTGTAATTTGCAACAAAAAAAAGAATCTACTTTGAAACGTTACTGTTTACAGAACTGCACATCATTAATTTAACTAACATCTGGAACTATTTTTTTATGCACAGCAATTGAAAGATTCAGTGTCTGCATCATAATGAAAGAAAATTATTTCATCTTTCTCTCTAAACTATTTCTATTTCAAATAAAAGCTGATGAATAGAATCTCAGATGGGTAATGATTTAATATTGTATATATGAAACACTGAATAATGTCCAACTTTCGCTCTCCAGGTCTATAAAAAGCCAGACTTTATTCATCTCTGTTTTATATATTCAGTATTAAATCATGACCCATTTCAGGTCCTCTATTGACAGATTCATTTAATATGGTGTAACTTTGTGCCGTTTTTTATATTATGTTCCAGATTTCAATTTTATTGTGACTTTTACTTTGGGGAAAAATTATCATAACTCTTAAAATGCAAGGAAAATCTGCTAATTATTAAATTCTTATGAGACCTTTGAGTTTTTCAGGCTTGATTGAAGTCCAATTGATGGTACAGAAGATATGGTATTTACAAGTTGCAACAAAGTGTACATTTATACTGTCAGTTGCTATTAATATGGAAACCATGGATAGAATTGTCTCTTTTTGAAGATGTTTGAGATAGAAATAGACCAAAGCTTCTGGGTAAATTTAATTTAAATCAAAATGTACATGTGTGAGTGTTCACATTTATTGTAATGTATGAACAGATATCCACCACATATTGTTATGTCTGAGCTACTAGAACAACAATCTTTGCATTAAAATGATCTCTAGGTAAGTCCATTATTGGCATCATTATTCTATATCCATGGGGAGATGAGAAATCACTTTGTGCACATAATTCAAGCAAACGTACAGTGCTGCATCAAAATATTACAGTTTCTATCAATGACTTTTAATAGTATGTGCTAATGTTTATGGGCAACTTTTCGTACCTATTCACAGAAAAAAGAATTTTACCTGTGGCATTAGATGGTGTTTGTGACACTTACAAGCATTACATACCATCAAAATTATTTGCTGCGACAAGAATAAAATACAGCAAATAAAAGTTGTAAAGTGTTTTCACCTTCTTGAACACCTATTTTACACATAAAGAAATCATCATTATTTTGTCTCCCAATTTCAGAGAGGATTTTAAATTAATTAGTATTACATAATTCAGTCCTTTATTACATTAATGGACATAAGATACTGTTTTATGATGGAAAGAGAAGTTGACCAAATATACACACAAAAAAATTAAGTATATTATTAGTTGTTGCATATCATTTGATGAAACATGCCTGTTGACTCTTCTTCTGCATATTTTTACTTAGAATGACATTGAAAAGTTTGTCTACACAGCATAATAGCAAGATAATTATCCCATTAATATGGCCTTTTTTTAACATTTTGGCTGGTTGTGATCTTTTGCAGCTGTTTAGCAGCCGCTAGTATTCATTTTGGTCTGATCTTAAAAGTTGTCTGAACATACAATAGAATTTACATTAGTAAGTATAAAAATGCCACTTTATTGCTATAAACTACTTTTAAGCAGCATTTGTTTACATTGTTTGGTTTTGTAAATGCATATTTTTAGTATTGTGAAACTACTTTGTACACTAACTATCAATTCATATTAAAATGACATTTAAATAAATTTGCTAGTCCTTTTCTATAAAAGTATCCAAACTTTGATTACAAATAAGATAGAGCAGCCCTTGGTGGAATAGTGATATAAAGCACTCACTCTTACAGATCATTACATCTGAACCACCATCTGCATGGAATTGAACCTCAGGTTCAGTCATGGTTATGTGAGAAAACTTGCCAGTAGCTTCTCAGAGGTTGGTGGTTCTTCCAAGTTTTTCTTCCACCAGATATGCTGTCTACTGGATATAGTGTATAATCTGCAGAAAATGGCATTAAACACACAAAAGCAAACAAGCAATAAATAAGAAAGACAGAGGGCATTTTGTCCACAATTTGTTCCAAAGCTCACAATTGTAACTAATACAATCTTGTAAAGAGCAAATATCACATCAGTTCAGGTTACTTCCACTTGACTTGTGTTTTAATAGTTCATAATGAGTCGGGTAAGAGTATACTTGATGTGCATGTCAATAGAGAATATATCCATATTCCATCCACATCATTATTTTTTATTATTTAGTGCTTAGCACAGTTAAATTTTAAGCTGTTTCAATTGTCATTTTTTATTTCCACCATATATTTAGATCCTTACCACTGGCTGGTCCAGAATACATCAATACTGCCTTCAGGACTGATATCAGCACAACAGAATATGAAGCCTTGCAACAACACAAAATGGAGACAAGTCCGTACGAATCACTTGATGGTACTACTTATTTCTTTGACTTGTTACATTGTATACAAAACAAAATTGCTGCAGAATGTAACTATTATCAGCAGTAAGAACATCTTTTCCAAGAAAGTGCTATTTATATGTTTTAAAAGTTTCTATTATTTTCACACTTCATGAAAATTGAATTTGCATTTTCTTTTCTAAACAATAATCATATATCTATTCTTATTGAAGTTCACACCTACACTTTTCCTGACCCAAAAGTCATATGTAGTTAGGCAAAATTATTGAAAAAGTATTATAATGAAATAACATGTTATAGTATGATGTATTATCTGTGTGTCCATAGAAAGCAGTTTGGAATTTTATAATTGTTTCACCTCATAAAATAAAATATGAATATATATCATTGTCAGTTCATGCACTTTCTGTGTATATTCAGGTATATGCAGTGTCATGCCACAAAAATAGGAAAGAAAGAAAATAATGCTGATTTAAAACTTGAATAAAATTAATATATGTACACTTCCTCTCATTTACAGTCTTATCTATTTTCAGTACCCACATCAGAATTAATCTTCTCCACTTATATAAGGTGACTAGGCACAGTATTTATCTATCTCTATCTGTCTGTCTGTCTGTCTGCCTACTGGTATCTATCTATCTATCGATCGATCGATCTGTCTGTCTGTCTGTTTGTCTGTCTGCCTGTCTACTGGTATCTATCTATCTTTCTATTTATCTACCTACCTACCTACCTACCTACCCACCTACCTATCTATCTATCTCTCTATCTATCTATCTTGTTGTCTATATATGTATGTTTACCTGTCTATCTGTCTCTCTATGTACCTACTTACCTATCTGTTTATTTATATATCTGTTGCTAGAAGTATATATTAACATTGCAAGATAATGCTCTAAACATACATTATTTTGTACAATTGCTAGTACAATTAAAAAATTACTTTATAAAAGTGTTGTTCAATAATACTTTATACAATATGTCTTCTGTTCACAGACCCTCCTCTGGTGAAACATTCTGCAACATCATTACCCCGTTTGAAGATAACCAGGGCAACACATACAGATCACAGAGTTCAAAGGGTAAATTAGAGCTAACTCTTCCAGCTGTGCTAGGAATTTATACTGCTATGAATAACACCTTGTACAATCTTCCTTTTTAACTCACCTCTACAGACTTGAGTTATGCTATTGTACTAACCCACACCCACACAGATAAAGGCTTATATGGATGTGTGTGTGTGTGTGTGTGTGTGTGTGTGTGTGTGTGTGTGTGTGTGTGTGTGTGTGTGTGTGTGTGTGTGTGTGTGTGTGTGTGTGTGTGCATGTGTGTGTGTGTGTGTGTGTGTGTTTTGCTATACTTGCGAGGACCTAAGTTTGAATGCACACCAACATCTCGAGGACGTGACGACGTTGTGAGGACTTACACACCAGTCCTCGAAATGATTCATCGGAAAATGGTTGAGAATGATCATATTAGATGAACTACATGTTATTGTTATAGTCCTCACAAAGTCGGTTATGTATGACAGAGAGTTACACTCCGTGTGTATAGTTCACACAATTTGCAGTCTTCCTTGGGATAGTGTGATTGCAGGGCCGGCCTTATGGTTGGACCAATTATAAATTCAATATCATATAAAAGTTTTTAAGTTCAGTATCATATAAAACTTGTTTGAAAGTTTTTTTTCAAATGCCTTGTTCACAGGGGGCCTGACAAAATGATTCAAATCGGGCCGCAGGTTTGCTAAGGCCAGTGCTGTGTGACTGGGTGGGACAAGATGCTACATGTATGTGGCATGATGCCACAGTGCTAGACATTGCTATAAACTGTCTCACTGCAGGCATCATAGCAATGTGACTGAAAAGGTTTAAAACTACATTAAAAATTCAAAGCACAAACACACACACACACACACACACACATTTCCTAAACAATTTCTGCTACATACATGTTCCATTGTCTAATTGCTTTGGTCATACTGTAGTTAACATGACGCCTTTTTCCTCATGGAAGTATATCCAGACAGTTGTTGTTGTTGTTGTAGGGTTTAATGCCATTTTTCAGCACAAGATGGGCTATACATGGCGGCCAGTATCATTGGTGGAGGAAGAACCCGGGAAAACCCTAGAAAGAACCACCGACCCACAAGAAGCTACTGGCAAGCTTTCTCACATATCCACATTGGTCGAACCCACACAGACAGAGATGAGATGGCAGTGACCCGTAAGGGTGAGCACTTTAGACCACTCGGGGCCCCATTTCCAGACAGAATCAAGTAGTTTAGTTTGTTTTTAAAGTTTTTGACCACCAAAAGTTATTTGTCATTTTGTTAATAGAAAATTTACACTTAGTTCAAACATATTGGGCATATCTCTGCTTCGATAACTCATCAATCTACTGAAATGGTCAACATATTTTGAAAATCAAAACTGCTTGATTTTATCTGTATATACCTCTGTAAGGAGAAAGGCAGCAGAGTAGATTTTGTATGATTAACACAATTAGAATCAGATTTCAGCAGTTTTATCAATATGGGCTGTCTGGTATGAGAGATATTCTTGAAAACTTGTCCTTGTTGTTGATTGCCGATAGGTTATGCTATAGATCAGTGATTGTTCAGGCAGTGCATGGACCCTCCACCAGTATATATCAGGGGTGATGCCTAGCTACAATGTCGTAGCCTCAACTTGATTTATTGTGGTTGAGGCTACGAACTGATCCCATATCATATAATGGAGCAAACAAATTCATCACTAAAGTCAGAAAAACAAATAGTGTAGAAATCTACTACATAAGTATAATCCTGTTGTGAAAGAAGTTTGGCTTATTATGAATTTATTAAGCCCTTACGTGATAAAATAAATTGGCATGGTTACACTAACTTCACCGTGTCCCCCATGACAGATAACGCACGACTCACGCCATGACCCCTTTTCTAAATAAGGCTTGCCAGACCATATTTGGGTATTCTATGCTATGTTATTAATTGTTGAATGACATAACGCGCGAAGACGGAGAATGGATACTTGCATTAATTGCGGAAACCAGTTTTTGCTGAGAAAAGTCAAAGTCAATGGCTTTCCAAATCCAGTGGGTAGCAGGACAAATACATCTATTTTATCAATCAAGTGGTGAATAATAGCTTCTTGGTGGAAGTTCAAAGGCACCAATAAACTATATTTACTTTTAATGCGCAGAATTTCCGACTGAAACCGCGCCATAGTTTTACTACCATCTGTTTACATTTCCAAATAAGGCCTCAATGTCCTTATATGGCACGCAAACAAACAAGGCCGAGAACGGAAGTAGTCATTATTTGAACTAATATGGCAGACGATCTAAACGAAAATATCAGGTAAGAAAGGTAAACGAAATTTTACAACTATTTCTACAATGATTTGCAACAATTCTGGTATTAAATAAGAGGACTACTCAATTTATTTCATTATATGCAAGGAACATGTTCAAAATTGTTTATATTAGGCTAAAAATGCACCGGGTGTGAATCACACCCGGCTTGCTCCATTGATGCACATAGGTTCATGTTAGTGCTCCCGTCCACAAGGTAGGAGTAGGGGTACTAATATTAGTACTAGGGTGATGCCCTACATGGTTTGAATGACTGGTACCCTAGTAGCAGCTTCTTATAATGCTTCCAACTTCTGTTGCATAGTAAAAATATGGATGGGTTGTTGATACAACCAAAGACTGATCATCCTGACTCCTTGGAAGATATCAACATTGCGCTTGATAAATGGTCCATGAAATAATGAAATGATGTAAGGCACAAAGTTAGGGTATAGAATGTCATTTAGCTGGTTAAAATTCCAGTTAATTTGTTTAAATATGATTACTTTAATTTTGATGACCTCATTTTGCATATTGCTCATTCAGTTTTTGTTCCCATTGCAATCCAGTATTTTTCATTATTAAAAATAGCTGGAAGGATGATGTTGTCATTGTGGTATCCAAAGTCTGTCCGATTATTCGGCAGTGTTGATTTATCTGTTCATGTCTTTTTGCTGATATTTAACCCAGATATATATCATAGCTAGACAGAGTGTCATGTACAGCGAAATATTTTCTGTCTAATGTGTTTTATATATCTGATATATAGTTTTCTTAGCTTCAACAAATATGATGATGAAACTGTATGCAAATATACCTGATGGTTCACCATTTTCATATATCTGATAGGTCAGATCATAGCAAGATATAAGACACACAGCAGGTCTTGTTACCTTGTTATTGCATTTGTGATAATGAAAACAATTTGGCAGGTATCCAGTTCTTATATTTTATTTAATAGAAAATATATTTGAAGATTTATTCTTACAGATGTTATTGAAAACCATCAGGATGATGGTTCAGAGAAAGAAGATGAAAGAGATGTGTTACAAGTCCATGCTTTTAAGGTAAGTAACAGAAAAGAGTGAAAAGCAATAAGCTTTGTAATATTCAACAAATAATTTATTTCCCTAGAATATAAAGTGAAAATGTAATTAAAAGGAACTTATGGTATTATGCATTAAATCCCAAATAATCCTAGAATTACGGACACAAGTCCTAATAATTTAAAGCCCTGAATAAATTAAATCCAAAGCTGAGGGTATTGATGTGTCTTTAGTAGCGTGTAGAGTGTTGACGTTCCAAGTCTTTTGTTGAATCACAGTAATATCATTCCAGGTTTGAATTCACTATAAATTCCAGTGAATGTCTCTATCCAAGAATTTTATCAGAGCACTTTTGTATTTCCAGGGTAAATAATCACTTGAATTCAATAATTTGAAGTAAGAGATTCCAGCCCAAAATAAAATACTGAACACAACTTATGATTCAACTTCAAAGTGCTAAATCTTAAAGCATGACTGAAAAATCCTCTCAGTTACAAGATTATATATATCTCTGCTTGACCTCAGGTCACTTTTAGCATTTTCTAAAAAAGACCTAGTACCTAATGGACAATAACCTTCTAGAATGATCCTGATGTTTACAAAATAAAAATGTTAGTTTTTATTAGAAAACAGAACCTGGACTATGTGAATTACACTAAGGGAATTTCAAAACCTAAACCCAGACCCAAATAAACATATTTACTTCTGTTAATAATGATCCCGATATTAAGCCCATACACACAGAGAATATTTTAGCTGTGTATTATTTGTTTACAAAATAAAATTTAAAAAATGTCAATTCAGGTCAAGCAGAAGATGAACTCAGTTTTGGACAAGGTCAAGTAATGAAATACAAAATTTAAAAAAATAACTAACAAACAGTGCAAATTAAATTTACATAATGGCAGAATTTATGTAGGTATTTTATTAAACTTGATGCCCCTGGGGTTTAGCACTTGAAATAAATTGATGTGCAATGCTTAAAAAAAAAACAAAAAAAACAAAACCCAGATGTGATCACAAAAACCACTAAGGCTGTGAATTCCTTTATTGATGGTTACAACAGACAACCAATTTCAAGATCCCATGATGATCCATATTGGAAAACGAGTGCATGTGTTATGGATATCCACTTAGTAATATCTATAAGTTGAAATTACATAATTATAACATCTTGTCTAAATGTATCATACTAGATTGCTTGGACCTTTTTTTGTATCAAAATAATATTTCAGAGCATTAGAGCACCAGCAGAAATATATTTGTTTACAAATCACAAGTTTTTCACATGAAAATAAGAAATCACTGTTAATGCTAATGTCTGCACTTTCAAGATGGTTTAAAAAAAAAAATTGGTGATAACATTTTCCCACTATTTAAACTGAGTTCATTTTATGTCAAATCTAATTGTTCCAGTATATCTAAATCTTATTTAGTTAATGGCACATTATTCCTTTTTTGATTTGATGTGTTCCTATAGATGTTGACAATTAAACTTGTTTACTTTCTTTTACTGGTTACAATTCCTGTACTATTTGGCTGTAATGCTGAGGTTAAAAATTTTACGTAATATTTACTATGCTTGTAGATGATATTCATTGGTAGCTGTTGCTGTTAAAGCAGTTTATTAATATGTTACAATAATATATTTGTCAGTGTGAACTCAAGATCCTAATTTTAATGTTTTCCTATTGTCAGTATTGGTTTCTTTACATTGCATAGGGCTGTTACATTTAATCATACATGGTACCCAAGGAAGGCAGTTTTTTTTAAACTATATGCCAGAGTACTTTTATCTCACAGAGTTCATATTGAAATGATAAGAAAATTTTAAATTGCATCTTTGGTTGAGTAACCACTTTAAACATGCCTTCCCTGGGTCCATTGTATGTTTTAATGGAACAGGCCTTACCTGGTAAACAGTTGAACAATTCCTGTTTAAAATGGTATTAATGTTTGGGGAATGTAAGAGCGGAAAGTAAAAGGGATATTTATTTTTAGGTAAAAACTGCAAGTCAAGTGTGAAAGCAAAAAAGAAGAAAATGACTAGACTACCATGGTCTAAGGAGGAGAAGGCAGCTGTAGAAAGATAACTGGGACAGTTTATAAGAACTGCTTCACTACCAGGAAAAGCAGCATGTGAAAAGGCAAAGAGGAAGGAACCTATTATGGCAAGATGTCCATGGAGCCAGATTAAAGTCTATTACAAATTCAAAATCTAAAGCTATGCTAAAGCTAAACAAAACTAGAACCTTTACCTGCAAAATTCAAACAGATGTTAAATATTTCCTGGCCTATAAGTTGATACTTTTGGATTAGCAAGTCTGGGCTTCATCATATATTCCAAATTAACATGTATATGGATTATGTCATTCAAACTGTGTTATCGTTCATCATGTAATTGTTTGTTATGTAAAAAAAAAATATTTTTCTCCAAAAGTAAGGAAAATAATGTGTAAAATAATTATCATTTTGGAAAGAGATTGCATACTAAATAAATTAGCACCTGACAATGAGAAGATCTTAAATTGTCTACATAATTTTCTATATTAAATTCATGTGCATCAGATGTAATTGTGCTAAAACAGTATGTACTAGTACTGTATGTTGTTTTAATTTGATTACATATATGTGCATTAGAAAATGAATAACAATGACAAAGACAGGTATTTCATCGCATTTTTCTTCTTGCACCTCATGATCAAATAAAATACGCCCTGATATGCAAGAGAGGTTTCAGGACAATTATAATCTGTATTGTTAAATTAGTTGACAATAGTGATCATATTCCTCTACAAAGGCAATGCTACATTCCATTATCAATTGATACCACTGTGCCAACAATTCCTTCTAGTTTTAATTATGATATCCATTGTCTCAAGAACAAAACAGCTTTGCAGCGTTATTTACATGCTATTAAATGCACTATTGCTTGAGTCAAGTCATTCCAGTTATAACCTGTTTGAGGTCAATGTTCGGCAGACCAGATCAAATTGGGAAATGAGACTACCCATAGGGTATTATGAATACAGTACCATGTAATGCCAGGTGCTTACTGGTGCAAGTTTCTCAACCAGTGACACATTTTATTCTCAACGACAGAAATGTCATTCAGATTAATAACTAGCATGAGCAAAGATGAAAACCATATGCCATATGACTATGGGAAGTGTACATGAACTTATTCTTATTTGTTGGTGTAACAGAATTGAAACCGTGTGGGTTTTTGGACTAAATGAACAACACAAACACAATGTGATGGACAATGGAAATTTATAGAGTGAATTACTAAGAATATATATATATATGTATATATTACAAATGCAATGATTCTCTCCTGCTCCTATCATACGATCATCTACACACATTCCCAAATTGAAAAATAAAAATATGATCCATATAATCTTACGTGTGAAAAATGAGGTTCAAATAACCTCAGGAACTGCAAATACGTTTCCACTAATATTATGCAACACAAGCGAGATCCACATAATCTCACGTATGGAATACCATTAAGATTCAAATAAACTCAAAGAATTCAAATATGCTTTGAAAAATATACACTGTAGACAAGATTCACATAATCTCATATATTATGCTATGTAAGCAAGATTCACATAATCTCCTATATTAAGCTATGTAAGCGAGATTCACATAATCTCCTATATTAAGCTATGTAAACGAGATTCACATAATCTCCTATAGTACAAATAAGATTCTTAATGATCTCAAATGATATAAAATGATTGATGGTGTACTTAATTGAAACATCAATTGGAACAAACATATGACTCTTAACACTTGAACAGTTGTATGATTCATAAACTGATAAACCACACAGTTTCACCGAACCCTTGGGTTGGCCAACACTTTTATCGGCCGCTCACACCCTTCACGGATCCACCACATGTACAGATATACGTATACACATATGTACAGACCGCATCCAGCACCCTTGTATTGGCTACGCCTACATTCGTGGTTCCACCACATGTATAGACTTACGTATACACATATGTACGGACAGCACACAGCACTAAACAGCTACCGTTAGTTCAGCCCTACACAGCTACCGTCAGCCCTACACAGCCCTATGGACAGATATACACATACGTACAGACAGTATGCCACACTATGGACAGCTACGCTCAACCCTAAACAGCTACAATAAAACCAAACTGGCCATAATAATGGGTTCTGAATTAATTTTTAGATATATGCTAATAAATTAAACTGTAATAGCAACTTGTGATCCAAAGTTCACAACGTTTCCAATCTGAAGTAGTAAAGGCTTCATTACCCGATATGACATTAAAACGAGAATAAGCTTCACATATCAAATAAAATATAAATTTAACACTTACCCCTATGGCCAGAGAACATAATGGAGAACGTTCACTCCTTGACAAAATCCAAATGACCGGTGCCTCAGTTTGAAATGGAATCAACCTTAAATCCATAGGAGAGTGAATAATAGTCAGGGTAAAGTACTCATGTATACCATGCCTTTCGTGACTCTCATCGCATGTAGTTTCCGACGAGATACATGCTAGTACAGTCGCTCACCTGGAGAAACGATTCACCCCAGGTAACGTACACATGCACAACGAATAAAGGTCAAAAATAGATCTAAGGCAAAACCAAGTTATTTCTTGCCTTATTCTGTGACAGTTGGGGAAAGGAGATGTCATTGTGCATACAAAAAAAATTATACAATATGATTCAGTGGTCATTTTTGGGATTTGACCTAAATGGAACCTGTATGGATATAAATATTGTGAATATTTAAATTTGAAACTGAAGGATTATAGCATGTATTTTATTAGTTTACATTTACTATTTACTTTATTACTGTTTTCTCTTTCATAAAAGCTGCAGATAAACAGGGCAGTAATGTACAAAATAGCATGAAATGCGATGGAATGAACATGCCTCTCTCATCAAAACAGAACTCTGGAAAAGACATTTTAGCATCAGTGATGCAATTTCCCTGTAATCTGAAATACATACTATTAATATTCCTGAAAATGGAAGTTGCTCCAGTTAATTTCACACAGCACTGCGAATTTTAACCTATCTATAAATTAATAACTTTTCAGGTCATCTGTAGCTAAAAGTAGCCAATTTGTTTTAAATATTTTGTATGAAACAAATTAGGTACTTTTAGCTACATTATGGTGCTGTGTGGAGCAAACAGTAGTAAAAATACAAGGTATTGCTCTTTCCTTGTCTTATACTCAGCATCTACTTTTATATGGATGAAGGATGAAAACTGTACAAAATGTGCAAATTCGACTTAAACTTGACAGTGACTTATAGGCTGACAAATAGGGTAGATTTTCCAGTTGTGATTACAGTGTTCTTAGATTTCTTTTTAGTTATTCAATTAATTTGCATTCAGGCCAAGAAAGTTTAAATTTGTGTTCAGATTTATAGTTTTGTTATTTGTACATTTTCATATTTTTGTTAAGCAAATATTTTTCCTGTCAGTGAAGTAGTTCTGATTTGTTTGTCATTCAATAAACAAACATTAAAAGTATTACCATGTTTCAAAAATGTAAATTTGAATATTTCCATCAGAAAATTGAGTGTTGTCTCTGAAGTCAAG
>JAECUM010007134.1:0-68068 GCA_016617855.1 Megalonaias nervosa | reverse complement strand
CAGTTTGCATCTTATGAGAAATGTAAACTCTGTATACATTTTGATTCAGGTATGTGATTCTTGGTTCCACTCTACATGCGAAGTGATAACAAGCAAGGGCTTTAAGACCTGGTCTTCCATTGATGAGGGATACATCTGTCGTCAGTGTCGTTCGCTAGGAAGCAGATGTGATTACTTGATGGGTATCACACGACTTCAAAAAGTAATGCATTATTTTATAAGGATTTAATTGTTTCTTTTCTAGGCTATTCGATTAGCTTCTCCCAAAAATTTATAATGTTCCTATTATTAGAATTGCAATTATATATTTTAGGAAACTGTAAAATTACTGAGACTTACTGAAATTTGATTTTAGTCTATGTGTTTCCTTACTTAAATATAGTTATATCTGTACATATGTCTTGCATTTATTATTGCGGAGTACATGTTGAATTGTTTCGTTTTGATTAATCTATCTACTGTTTAAAAATGAACAAATTATCAGTTGTTGACATAAACTATTTCATTTTTAATGGTACATTTATTAAGTTTCATTTTCATTTTTGTAATAAATATCCTCTCAAGAAATTCGTGGTAGAAAACCTATGTTTGAAATAGATATTCTACAAAATTATAAATGTTTATAATGTTATACTTTTTCTTTCTCTCATTTCAACAGGCTGCTAAGATTGGGCTTGAAAAACTCAAAGCTTTAGTTGAGCTGGAGGCTTTGTTGGCTGATGAAAGGTACTGTTCTTGCGAGTATGCTGAACATCCCAGTCTACCAGTAGATGCAGTTGCTGCTGACATCTTGTTCCGGTACCATGCTGAGAAAGGAATACCATTAAGAACAACTGGGGACGAAGACTGTCTTTTCAACGCCGTCTCAATCCTTTTGTGCGGTAATGAATCCAAGTCCATTGAACTGCGTTACAAGACCACTTTCATGCTGGTGCTTGAAGAGTCAGCGATATTAGGGCATCAAAATAGATTAAGTATTCAGTTGTTGTCGCCAGATTATTCCGATGCCGCGTTAAATTGCGCTCAGATTGGGAGCTTTTCCTCGGCGTGGACTATGATTTCCCTTGCCATGGTTACGAAGCGTCCGTTACGCAGTGTTTATCCAGCTGTAAACGGGACAAAAGACTTGGCATTTAGGGCCCTAAATACAACCTTCAACCATGCAGCAGAAGGGTCGATTATTTCAGTGATGTGGAGCAATGAAACCAAACCAGCTAACGCTCTTTTGGTAAAAAAAAAAGGAAAACATGGACCCCTAACCATTTCGTGGCATTGGTTGAAAATAATGTCAATGACACACCCGTCAATAAACAGACCATCAGTGAACCATCAGTCAGTAACCCGACCATAAGTCCCAAGACCGTCAGTGAACCTACAACCGTCAGTGAACCACCAATCAAGAACCGGGCCATCAATACTGAAACCGTCAATGAACCACTAACCGTCAGAGCACCACCAATCGTTAAGCCGACCGTCAATGAACCTCCAGTCAGTAACCCAACCATCACTGGCCCTCAAAGTAAATTCACAGCGTCCACTAGTATCCTAGCCATCAATGACTATCCCAGTAATTACACACCTGAACGTGACGTTAGCATGGATACGTCCACGCCTAAGCGTCAATCGGATGACGGTGACTGGCAGACTCCGAAACGTCGCCGTTGCTGCTCGTGGTCAATCAAGAATAATGTTTCAACAAACGTCAATTGTGTGAACAGATATACCGGCCTAGTTGACAAAGATGACACCAATGACCTCGCAATGGAATCAATAAACACAAGCAAGGTCAGTTGTGATAATGTTTCTGTAACAAATAATGAATCAGCTTCAATTGTTGGGAATTGTGGTAAGGTTACTGTTGCTGGGCCTCACAGTGGGATTTTGAAGAATGAGAAGTTTATGGACATAACAGAAACATTGAGAATTTTCAAACTCAATGAATATCATAGTGCTCTACCACGTGTACCACCGGGAATAAAGGAAAACGTGTTCTTTATAGTTGACAATACGCTAAATGAGGAGAGATCGAAAACTGGTAAGAGGAGAGAGTTTTGGGATGACTGTGGCATATGGGTGAAAGGTACTTCTCCCACAAATTACTTTGTTACACTAAACGAGAAACTGGTCAGCGTTATAAAGAGAGACGCACAATATTGCACTGAAAAACAATTAAACGGTGTGCGCGTCTACCATCCACTTGAACCACAACCAGATGCTTCGGATGTGTTAGTTGTGCATCGGGCATATAGCAAGCACAAGAACTCTCTAGAATACAAGCGACGCGTAACTTGGATAGGAAATATGCCACACTCTATGACACTATCTACGTCTGTTCAGTTATGGAGTATGTTGGCGCATTTCCTGGGAGGACAATTCATGGAAATGCATTAAAACCAGAATTACACGAAGAATACATAAGAACTTCACAACGCGTAAAAGCGGTTGCTGCAAGTATGGTGAAACAAGACTACGCAAAAAACGTGTACGACAAAATAAACCAAGGAGAAGATGTTTATGACATTCCCAGAAATATCAAGGTTGTCCAAAACATTAAAGACAGACAAAAAAGACAAGAACGACAACCGGCCAAAGACATTTACAACCAAAATCTTGCCGACCACATTCTACATGTAGAGAATAAAGTGTATTCTCAGCATCATTTCATTAGAGTTGTCAGACATGTTGATTCCGGTCCGTCCATCATACTGTACACTGACGCACAGATACAGGATATTAAACGATTCTGTTGTACGAAGGAGGGAACGGTATTAGGTGTGGACAAAACATTTAATCTTGGAGAAATGTTCCTAACATCAATAGTGTTCAAAAACAGAGCACTTTTACGAACCGATACCGGAGAGTCTTCTATTTTTTTTCTGCCAATCTTTTCTACATGGTAAATCTGACTTCGAAACTTACAATGCTTTCTTCTCACAAATTGCCAGTCATTTCACAGATGAAGAAATAGAAAACTTCATTGTCGGCTCAGATGACGAAACTGCGATTCGTAAAAGTTTAAAGCGGTCATTCCCTGGAGCGACACATATTGTTTGTACACTTCACTTGAAGAAAAATGTCACTGATTATTTAAAGAATAGGGTCGGCGTCAACGTGCAAGATAGAAAATCAGTTGTAAACACCCTTTTTGGTGACGAAGGAATTTCACAGGCCGATAATTCTGTTGTATTAGAAGCAAGAATAAAACATGCAACAGATGTCATTTCCGAAAAAGCGTCCGGTTTCCAGCCATACTTTGAAAAACGAATGTTACCAATTCTGAAAGATCATGTTAACTTTCCTGCGAGGGTAAAAAATGTGGACGCCCACTGGACAAATAATAATGCAGAGTCTGCCAATAATATCATGAAGATTGGAACCAATTGGAAAAAATATATCCGATCTGATAGACGTACTACAATCGATTGTCAGTTCCCAGTATAAAGATGCCGAAAGATCATTGATTGGAAGAGGCAATTTCAAACTGGCATCCAATTATATGCACCACAGAGTTTCTATTGACGTGTGGTGTTAAGAAACAGAAACTGAACGAGAAGCATTATTTAGAAAGTTTCTCAAAGACAAGGGTACAAATAATCTAACAGTAAGGTCGACAAATGGTAAAATTACTATACCAAAAACACCTTCAGGAGGGAGAAAACCTCACCAGAGAAAAAGGATGAGAGCTGAGCGGAGTCAGACGAGAACAAAATAAAAATGATGGACAATCTTAGTTAAGAGAGAGAGAGAGAGAGAGAGAGAGAGAGAGAGAGAGAGAGAGAGAGAGAGAGAGAGAGAGTTGTTCCATTTTTTTGGCATTATTTTAATTAAAGCGTATTATGAGCACTAATAAAACAATATAACAACCACATTTGTTAATTATGATTATGTATTTAAGTCCATACAATAACAATTATAATATTTAATGTACATTACTATAATTTCTTTCGCAATATTGTATTTTTGTTCCCATTACTGTCCATTACAGCCCATTACCGTCCATTACTGTACATTACTGTGTTTAGGGACACCCGATAATGATCACATTCTAAAGAATAAACTATTACCTTTAGATCATTGCCAAGAACCAAGAATGCCTACATCTAACTTCTGTGTGTTACTTGGACTTCATTCGCGGCTACTAGATCGGAAAAAATAAATGTGAACCAGTCCATGTGCAATGGATCACAGATTTCACTTCCGGATCAGCATCACTGTCTCATTACTCATTGTGCACTGTCGCCAAGATACTGACACATAACAATGCCAAAATCCTCATATTCGGAGGAATAAGCAATTATCTTTATCCCAGTACCAGGAATGCACAAATCTAACTCTTGTATCACCACCAAATTGAGAAAGGAGAAAAATGGTTAAGAATAGACTGGGACAAAATTCGTAGCTGTTGAACCGGAAGTGATTATTGTGAACCGAATCAAAACGTACGATTCCTGTGCATTATCGAAAATAGCAGGCAGGATAGGTAGGGGCTTTACTAGTACTTCAAGGCATTTTAACAGGGAAGTGTGCTATAGTGTTTATATAGAGTGCCGAGTATGAACATGGAGAGAAATGCTGGGGATAAACCATTCAAATGTGAAGTTTGTGATAAACTTTTTGGGCGGAATAGTTATTTAAAGAAGCACATGATGACACATACTGGAGATAAACCGTTCGAATGTGAAGTTTGTCATAAAATGTTTGGACACAATGGTGTTTTAAAGAAGCACATGAGGGTTCATACTGGAGATAAGCCGTTCACTTGTGAAATCTGTCATAAAATATTTAGGCAGACTGATGCTTTGAAGATCCACATGTTCATTCATACTGGAGATAAACCATTCAGATGTGAAGTTTGTCATAAACTATTTAGGCAGAGTGCGACCTTGAAGATGCACATGCTGATACATACTGGAGATAGACCATTCAAATGTGAAATTTGTGATAAAACATTTACACGGAGTAGTCATTTGAAAGAGCACATGGGTGTACATTCTGGAGATAAACCATTCAAATGTGAAGTTTGTCATAAAATGTTTAGGCAGGGTGGTGGTTTGAAGTTGCACATGAGGGTACATACTGGAGATAAACCATTCAGATGTGAAGTTTGTCAGAAAATGTTTAGGCAGAGTGCTAATTTGAGGCAGCACATGAGGGTTCATACTGGAGATAAGCCATTCAAATGTGAAATTTGTAATCACATATTTGGCCACAGTAGCTCCTGGAAGCAGCACATGATGTTGCATTCTGGAGATAAACCATACAAATGTGGACTTTGTGATCAAACGTTTACACAGAGTAGTGCTTTGAAGAAGCATATGATGATACATACATGAGATAAACGATTGAAATGTGACATTGGTAATAAAATATTTTGGTTGAGCTATAAGCGAGTTCACGATCTTACACTGTTTGCTGCCATATTTGTTGTGATGTCAGGAGTCAAAGGGACCTAAGCAGTACACCCCCATTCATCATGTCATTTAACACGAGTGAACGATGTCTTTTGACCGTGAGAATTTGCCTTTTGACACAGTAGAAAGATGGGAAGTCGACAGCTTGAAGGTGTTTTCGAAGAAAAGGGGGCTTTCGACAGTGGGGACAAAATAGGAATTAGATGCTCGAGTATTTGTAGCAAGTGAGCAAAAGCTACCCTTAGTACCAATTCAGGAAGAAGTTGACAGAAAAACGACTAGAGTACAAATCACTTTGGATGACAAAAGATGGGTATTTACCTGACCCTATGCTACTAAAACCAAATTAGTGGACTGGTGAGAAAGATGGAATGACAATGTGGCCACCCATCATGTATTGGGACATTGCAAACTGCGTATCACCCACAAAAGCAAAGAAGTTGAACTTGACAAATGGTATTGTGAAAGATGCTTAGTAAAGACAAATTTATGTTGCATATGAACTCCTTTGAAAATGTTTATAATGTAAAGTGTGTTAATGCAGATTTTTTTGTTATAGTCTGATTTTCTCATTACTGAAAGCAATCACTATGAACTTTGGTATGTGAAATCATTGTTTTATAGTTATTTAAGCATGATAAATATCTCCACATAAAGCAATGACTGCATTAGTTTGCACAATTTATTTCAGTATATAAATTAACAACCATGCAGATGTATATTCATAAAGATAGCTTACATGCAATGACTGGTTCATGTCTACCTACCAGTATGTAAAAACACATAGCCTGTTATATCGAATAACGTATACACTTGTTAGATAATGATGTGAGACCATGTTAATGGGAACCCTTAATTGCAGGGTATGGTTTACATAATGGTAACATTATATTGCTACTCATATGAAAAATGAGTTGAACATTTATGATAGTACATGTATTTCAATGTTGCTATACTGGTGAGAAATATTTTTATTTATCACGGACCTATGCCATTAAACTTTCTAAAACTGCCATTCCTTCTCTTTTATGTGTGCATATTTTATAGTCTTACTCCTCATGACTTTTATTGTCTTTTGTAAATAGTTGAACAAATTTAATTTATCCTAAGCTTGAAGTCTAAAAAGGAAGATACTCTTCAAGTCTATTACTTTTCTTATACCATGGTACACAAGATGAAATCTAATGTTATTTTGCTTAATTAGTTTTGCTAATAGTGACAGAGAACATATTAATTCTGGTATTCACCTTTAGGATGGACTTCAATATTTGTTATATGAGAGAAGGTTGTTGTGGTGATATTTCTGCACTCATTCATAACTGACTAATGGTTGAAGCAAATTACGTAATGCAACACATACATTGATAATGTCATCAATAATTGGCAGCAGAGTAATTGGAATTGTTTCCTTCAAAATTTTTAAAATTTTAAGTCGTTTGATGGCTCGTTCCACATGAAAAAAAAATAATGGCCACTAATTCAGCCTCAGTTTTGTACAAATAAAAATTTATTGTGTACATATAAGAAATGTATGTAAAGATTTTGTCTCCCTGTGTTTACTCATCTTAATGAGAAAGACACACAGGCAGCCAAGATACATGTGTGTTGTCATATAACTGCCTTCGCTTGGGGCATTAGAAGAAATAAATGCCTTTATATTCCAATCCTCTGTGCATAAAGAAACATTAATATTACACTTTGATTGGTAAGACAGTGGTAACATATTTTTATTAGTTGTTTTTATTTAATGTGTTTGTTTGTTCTTTTACAAATCCACAGTAATTGTCAATAAAGGGAAATTACTCTTGATTTGGTTCTCAGTGTGGATGTTAGCAAGTGGTGCAATGATATACCTGTATAATGTGGCTTGCTGTTCTAGCAATAAATACCGCAATACAATTTTCTGTACCGTGATTTTTTTCACTCTCTTGCTTTCCTCATACAAATATGTGTATTCCTCACAACTTTTGCAGTTAAAATATTTAAACAATCAGCGGCCACATCTTATGTTTTCTGGGTGAAATACATGTAGCTCAAATCCAAGTCCTTTCATCACACTTGCATCTATTTCTTTTCTTCAAAACTATCAATGTCGACTCATTTTTCAATTTAGTTGATAAGCATGTAGACCTGAAAAAAAGAGTTTTGGAATCTTTTTTTTTTCTTTTTTGGTGCGGGTGGGGAAGTGTTTTTACATTATTCCGAACGAAAAAGCGAAAGTGTCTCATGGGAAAAAGAAGGGTTTGGGCGAAATTGAAAACAGTGTTTTAATATGTAAGAAGTGCAACGCAGATGTACGTTATCTTGGCGTAAAGGCCAATTTCAGTACGAGTACACAGGATGGCAGGGTCGACAGCATCAGCAGCTGGTTCGTCCAGTGGCACTACTTCGAACGCCGTGAAAGTGACACAAAATATTTCAGGCAATGTTTGCAGTTGCACCTTCAAATGCATTTCAAGACAAATGTATGACATACAAAGATAACTGCCATCACGAGATTTATTGTTAAAGATCTTCAATCTTTTAGTGTTGTTACAAAACGATGATTTCAAAGAAATGGTTAGGGTTTTGGCTCCTCGATATGACTTAACAACAGTTACCACAGATGGATAGACGAGTAGAGCCACCAAATCTTATGTGATCCATCTTCTGAGAGCTGCAGTCTCTTGTTATACAGACCAGGGAGCTTCCAGAGAGTCATGGGTTGAACATCGCTAAAGTATGGATGATATTGAGGAATTGGGTCTTTGCAAGATTACCCCCTCCCCATTAGTGACAGACAATCCTGCTAATACTGCTGTGGCTTTTTGGGAGTACGGATGCAACCCTTATTTAATGTTGTTATGCACACCCCATAAGCTTAACATTGCGCAAATTGTTCAATATCATTGATGTGTCAAATTATTTTTTGTCGTATTAGAAGGGTTTTTAAATCACGGGGCAATACAGCAGTCATTGTACTCTAAGGCAAACATCATAATTTTTTCGGACTTAAAAACACGAAACTGATCCAAGACGTGTACACCAGGTGGTTCTCGATCATATGTATCTCGAAAGGTTCCTGTAATTGCAGGTTGCTGTTTATGATGCTTTAGTAACTAATGAAGTGAGCAGCAATGCCAGTGACGTCAGGTAATTGTTAGAGGAAGACATTACTCTTACCGAGGACATCACTCCGGTGGCCTAGTTGTTCGAGTGTCCGCCTCGCATGCGGGAGGTCGCAGGTTCAAACTTAGGTTGAGTCATACCAAAGACTTATAAAAATTGTACTAACAGCTATCTTGCTAGGCGCTCAGCATTAAGGTGTTGGTATTAGGACAGGTCGGTCTGGTGTCAGGATAAAATCAATTAAAATTCAAAAATCCCATTTTACCCCATCATGGACGTGTGTGAGTGCATGAGTGTAGGTCCTTATTCTAAAAATCAAAAACAAAAGACACTAACGTTTTTATGTTTTTTATATTCTGGTAGAAATTTTACAATCCAATGTCATATCACAACACAACACTTTAAAAAGTTCATAGGCTTCTTCAGTTTCTTTGTTCACTCTCTTGTGTTTTTAATTTCTTCACTTTCACAAGTTTTTCCTCCTCTTCTTCCTCCCTTTTTTTTCTCGTCTTCTTCTCTTCTCTTTCTTTAGGTGTCTGGGTTCTTCCTTTTAGGAGGGTACCTCTTCTTCTTCCTGTTCGGAACCCCTCTCTTCCTCTTGCTCCTGTTGTTTCTTAGGGCAGTCTGAAGACCAATGTCCTTTCTATTTACGATATTAACAGGTATCTTAACCTTTGTCTCTTTTGACACTTGTCTTGCTTTTTTGATGGTCTGGACATTCTGTAGCCCAATGTCCTTTCTCCTGACAGATATAGCAAGTATCTTGACTTTTATCTCGAAAATAGGGGGAATGGTCCGTCGGCTTGTCTGAAGAAAACTTTCGTATGACACCTCACAAAGCTCTGATCAGGAGGTCGATCTGTGTGGGCTCATCCATCGTTCTGGTCGGCTTGAGAGAGAAATGAATACTGTGAGGGAAGGCACTTGCCCTTTATATATACAGTGGTCTGAGATCAATATATGGGGACCCATGGCGTTTCAAATGTAGTCATTTGACCTTTTGCAGTCAAGATGTAACGATCGCATCGTTTCGTGGAGAAAGGAAAAGAAAATAAGAGGCAGAAACGTGACTTATCGCCTCGCACAGTAGCTGAAGTCCTGGCTCAAATTCATGCCAGCGATTTTGAAAATGACATGAGTGAGCCAGAATCCAGGCCCATAGAGTCTACACCAAACCAAAGTCCACCACCACCACTAAACCCTGAAAGTACTACTACATTCGAGAGACGTAGAAGCGCCCCTCAAGAAAATTTAGAACCACGGCCTACACGTACGCGGTGAAGTTTAAAGATTTCAAGTCCGACGTACCGCTGGAGAAAGCAAATGGGTTCATCACTGATGTGTGGGATTCTTTGTTAACCACACTGAAACAGCAACGTGAAGCCAAAGAAGACGATCGCTTGAGACTTTCCATTCATCACGACAGTTTGAAGTCCCACGTTTGGATCGAGTTTAGCAGCCCAGCAGAATTGACACCTTCCAAAGTCATCGACAAGATTCAACACGTGCAACAATCCAACGACAAGTTTCACATCATCGATGGAAAAGCGACATTGGCCATGACCCTAGTGTCTCTTCCCCAAGGGATCAGACTCAAAAAGGTATTATTGTTGGGCGACCTTCGCAGCACTAATAAGAGTCTCGTCCAAATTAACAGTCCTCAAGACCAGATGTGTTTAGCCCGTGCCATCGTGGTGGGACGAACGAACGCTGACACGAACGACACGGTAGAATGGAAAAGAGCCTGGAAAACTATTCAACCATCGGACGGAGGCAAATAACGAACAGAAGCAGAACCTGTTACAGCAAGCGGGAATCTCCAAAGACACACCCTGTGGCATTCCTGAGATGCAAAAATTGCAAGACGTCTTGGATCCACGCTACACGTTGAAAGTGCACCCTCAAAAAGTGTACGGGCCTCTGTTGTTTCGAGGCAAAAATTTCAAAGACGGAAAATACATTCACGTCTATCATCACGATGAACATTTCGATGCCATTACCACTATCACCCCATTCCTGGCATACAGTTATTACTGTGAGAAATGTGACTTTGGCTATAACAATCGAGAGCAACACAAGCATTGTGGATCGAAATGTGAGGGATGTTTGGCCTCTAAACCCTGTCTTGACGGAGGACAAGAACGAGTACACTGCCCAACTTGTCAACGCACTTTTGTCAGCCCTGCCTGTTACCAACAACATCTAAAGAAGCAAGGCTCACAGCAGAACAGTGCTTGTCAGCTGCTGAGATTGTGCCCTACTTGTGGACAAGTGATACGTAGCAATAATGCCAAGGCCCAAGTATGTTCAGGAAAGAAGCAATGTCACATTTGACACCAAATTGTGGACTTAGAACAGGAATGCTACATTCAAAACTACTATTCCAAACAAGAGGAGGAAGATGACCAGAAGAAAGGCAATTTCATCTTTTTCGATTTTGAATGCATGCAAGAGACCGGCATTCACATTCCTAATTTCTGCGTGGCTCATCGAGCGTGCGAGAGGTGCATCCAAGAGCCTATCTTTAGTCATTGCTCTCACTGTAGCAAGATTCCTGGAGGACGTGAAAAATATTTCGGGGACCAAACACGGTAGCCGATTTCGCCCAATGGATGTTAGGCCCTATCGACGACACGTGGAGTCATGAGGACATCGAACATTATGGAGATTGTCATCAGCATGCCACGGTGATGGCTCACAATTTCTCGGGATACCATGGGCAATTTCTTCTCAGATAGTGTACGGAACAAAGTACCGAACGTCCTAAAGTGACTTTGAACGGAGCCAAAATCATTTCCATGCGAGAGGGCCAAGTGCAGTTTAAAGATTCGATGAGCTACTTGGCCATGCTTTTGAGTCGAATGCCTAACATGTTTGGAATTTCAGAAATGGCCAAAGGCTATTTTCCGCACTTTTTCAATACCGAAGCCAATCAACACGCCGCTCGACCCCATTTGCCTGATGCTCACTACTACGATCCCGACAACGTACGTACCGAGCAACGAGAAGCTTTCTACACTTGGTACCACACTCACGCCTTGGACCCCTTCGACTTTCAGATAGAAATGTTAAAATATTGCCGTTCCGACGTGGACATTTTACGGCGTTGCTATGGAAAAGTTTGAGAACTGTTCATGGAACACGGAGGGATCGATCCTTTGAAAGAAGCCTGCACCATTGGCATAGCATATTCCTTAGTGTACCGCCAACGATTCATGCCCGAAAACACCCTGGTTGTCATAAGCCCTCAAACGACCAATTTTGTCAAACGTCAATATTCGGTCAAAGCCCTACGCTGGCTACATTACTTGTGCGACAAGGAAGATAAATGGATCCAACAAACCCGCAACGGAGGAGGCGAAAAGACCATCGGAACGTATTCCGTGGATGGTGGGGACTTACGAGTTTAACGGATGCTTATTTCACGTATGTCCGATCTGTTACCCTCAACGTGGCATAAAAAATCAATTTTTACAACGGACCTTGGAAGACTTCTACCAGGCTACTTGTCAGCGGCGCTTGAAGTTAGAACAGCAAGGATACCAAGTGGTGGAAATGTGGGAACACGAGTACGATCACCGTTTGAAAACCGATCCCGATTTGAAACTTATCGAGGAAAGTTACAAGGCGGTGGACCCTCTGAACCCACGAGAGAGCTTGTACGGAGGACGGACGAATGCCACCTGTTTGCTGTACCAAGCCGATGAGGAGAAAGGAGAAAAAAGCAAATCCTTGGACGTGTGTTCGATGTATCCTTAAGTGTACAAATATTGTCACTTTCCCGCAGGGCACCCGCAATTGCTGATGGAACACTTCGACCTAGGCAACATTCGAAAATACGAAGGATTCATTAAGTGCAAAGTCTTGCCTCCCACGGACTTGTACTATCCCGTTTTATCTCACCATTGGCAAGGAAAAACTGATGATTCCCTTGCGCCGTACTTGTGCCAAAACGAGCAACCAAGACCGACCTTGTCAGCACACCCTGGAAGAAAGCGCCTTGACGAGAACGTGGCTTAGAGTGGAATTGTTTAAAGCTCTGGAGCTGGGATAAAAAATGATATTAGAAGTGTACGAAATTTGCCACTTTCCCAAGAGAAAAAAACACCTCAAGGGAGACGAGACTCAGAAAGGCATTTTAGCAGACTACGTGGATGCCTTTTTAAAACTGAAACAAGAAGCCAGCGGCTATCCTTCCTGGTGCCACACTCCCGAAGACCAAAACAACTTCAAAGAGAAATACTGGGAGCAGGCAGGCATCATTTTAGACCACGTGGAGAAAAACGAAAGAAGCCGATCGTTTACAAAGTGATGTTAAATTGTTTGTGGGGCAAAATGGCACAACGACCGTGTTTACCCAAGACGGAGTATTTGACAGAACCTTCCCGCTACTTCCTGATGATTCACAACAAAACCAAATACATGAAACACGTGGACGTCCTTCGTGAGGACTTGATCTTAGTCAATTACGAAGAAGAACTGGACTTTGTAGAAGCCGACGAATTTGGAAATGTCATCATTGCGGCTTACGTGACAGCCCATGCTCGCTTAGAATTGTGCAAAGAGTTACAACAATTAGGAGATCGTGTGCTGTACTTTGACACGGACAGTTGCATCTACATTGATCGCCTGGGTCAACGTCACCCTCTCATCGAAGGAGATCGTTTAGGAGCCTGGACGGATGAGCACCCCAACGACAAGCTATTAAGTTTTGCTAGTGTCGGTCCTAAATATTACGGCTACGAATACCATGACCCACAAGGAGAAGTGCTCACCGAGTGTAAAGTGAAAGAATTGACTCTCAATTATCGAACCGGTCCAATGGTGAACTTTGGCGTATTGAAGAAGCCTTGCAGTCTGGACAGGATGGAAACTTTAAAGTGACCACCTGCGAACCTCACAAGATTGTACGTTTACCCACACACCAAATCGTCAGTCGGCCCATGGAAAAAATCTATCAAATCGTGTACCAGAAGAGAGTTCGGCTTCCCAACCACTTCACTTTACAGTACGGTCACATCGATATTGGTCAGCATATAAAAAGGGACAATGTCCAAGACCAATAGTTCATTGTAACTACCAACACGAAGCGAGAAAGATGAATACTTTCAAACAGCAATTGTCAAGCGAGAGCAAACTTGAGAGCGATGCTGTGCCTTTCGATTCCAGGTATGCTGTACGATGTGACCTCGGCGATTCAGTATCACATCATGTGAACTTTGCTATAACTACTACTACCCTACCTTCCATGGAAAGTGATGCTGTGGGTGTCAAACTGACGGATGCGAAAGCGATGCCACTCGTTATCACACACCTTTTCACTTTACTGGTTTTCATTGTCAGTTCCATCCTCCAAGCGAGACCATGCGGCTACCAACCTACGGATGTCATCCAACCCTGAGCAAACTCCTGCGAATTTCATTGTACCCTCATCGAAATGAACCTGTGAAAGACGAATATTCGGTTTCATATGCGTTTGCCTGAATACTGCGACTTTGAAAGTCGATTCCAAACCTTCCAAGGAAAGTGGCCAAAATATTTGGGAGGACCTACCCCCGAAGAATTAGCCAGAGCCGGATTTATCTACTTGGGCGAAGAGGATAAAGTCAGGTGCTTCAGTTGCGGTGTGTCACTTCACCAGTGGGAGCAGAAAAACTCGTTTTACCTGGAACATGCTCGATGGTCTCCTCACTGTCATTTCCTACCTTCAGTGGGACCTAGTCATTAAAGTGGCATACCATGTCGTTTAAGAAACCAGCTTGGCTTCGAGTCAAACGTTGGACAACACCTAGACAAGTATTTTAACCCCATTTGAAAGATAATACTCAAAGATTGCCAAGATAACTGCAAGAGAAGATCTACAAGGAAGTTTGGCAGGTACTTGCAAGAGCAAAATCTCAATTGGTGACTGTAGAACCTATTTATGTCTATAAATTTACAAGAGGAGATTGAAAGAAATCAACAAACAAATCAGATTTCTCTGAACCACGTGTGCGTTCATCCGATTATTCCACTTTAGACCGTTTACATCAGAAGATTACCATTCTTGACCGTTACCCTGAATGGTTGTGGTCAGCAATAACTCACTACGTCCATCACTTTCGCTCTAGGAGAAGTTTTTGAATAAAATAAGGACAATTAGAAGTGACCCCCAACATGGGTATAAATACTGACTGACATAGTCATGGATACTTTACAAGAGAACATTCGTGGTTTGCCCGTAGAGTTGAGAGAACGCATTTACCTAGAGTTCGTCAAAATACAAGTGAAACGCAAAGAACAATTGCATCCGTTACGTTACCGATGTTTAAACCACTGGTACATGAATGCTATAAGAGGACTGATTCAGTTGAAAATGTTCAAGTGCTCAGACATTGATCAACTACTCCCGGACGATGAGGATTGGGTTGTTGTTAGTGTTTTTTGATAACACGGTAGAAATACTACAACAAATTCCAGAAGAAGAGTTAGAGGATTACCAAAGTCTTTTACACAACATAAACTTAGTTTAAGAGGAAACTTCTGAACGCTGTGTGATGTGCATGTTAGTGACTAAAACATTTAGTTTCTCCACTGGAGTACGATCATCTCTGTGCAGAAAGTACACTTATTGCTTCCGACAAAAGATGTTATAAAAACGGGCTACCATGCTACGACCTTATCATTCGTGATTCAACAGATTCCATGGAAGGCAATCAATGATAATATTCAAACGGTGGAGGATTACCATCGCATTTTACAAGGACTCTGTCCATTGAATTGGGGTCGCCGTGTGGTGTGTGTCTTAGTGACTTGCTTTCTGGGATTTCGTTCACCAGCCGATTCCTTGTGGACTCTTTACAAACAGTACATACCACTCAAAACATGAAAGTGATCCCTTTAAATGTACACGAGAGACTGATTCTGTTTAAAACCTTGCGCTTTCATCTCGATACCTCTCGACCTCTTCGGGAAAGGTAGATTCTTCAACTTGTAGGTACTGAAGATGTGTACCACGTTATGTGTGTAGCTTGTGATTTACATCCTCACTGGAAAGATGTACGTGACTGGAAAAGTTTGAGATTCGAGGCTTGAACAAAAGAAGTGGCACACTATGCACAAGATTTGTAATCCTGACTTCAAACGTTCAGTGAAAAACGTAACTTTTAAACCTGTGTGGGTGACAGTACCAGAAGATGAACCCGTCACCGAGGAAAACCATTCCCTTCAGGACAGGACCGTCATCGACATCCCCGAAAGGCCATTCCGGGAGGACCTCTGTGTGACTGTGCCAAATGTAGAGACTCTAAGAACATTATATACTATCCCTAGGACATCACATCTTGGTCACCAAAAATGTTGTACAGTGACTTGTTTATAATCTACTTTGATCGTTTTGATGTGTACTTAACCATTTGGCTTTTATATATTTTTGTCTTTCGTGTTGTTCACATTTAAAGATTACAATAAACGTGTCCTGAAAAAAGTATAAAAACTCTTGTCTAGTCTGTCTTCGTGTCAAAAATGACATTCCCTATACTACTATGGCTACCTCTGCTGTCTCTGCTCCCTCTTTCTCCACATTGAAAGTCATCGACGAATAATTAGATCGTGCCAGTTGGGAGGCCTTGTATCTTCGCCATCCCTTTATCACGTTAATTGCCGGACCCAGCGGTTCGGGCAAAACCGAATTTGCAAAAAGTTTGATCGAACATAAACATCAATTGTCCGAGTGTCCACCTCAACGGATCGCGTGGAGTTACAAAGAGTGGCTATCGACGTACAGCCTTCTGCGAGAAAGTCAAGGCGATTCCATCGTGTTTGTGGAACGCATTCCCGGCGAAGACGACAGGACCGTGTCTCACCCCAGTCAAACACATCTGTTCATCTTCGAGGACATGTTTGGAGAAGATTAAGAAGAAACTTAACTGTGGTTTACGCGCAAAGGGCATCATCCTAATGCCAGTGTCATTTACATCACCCAAAATTTGTTTCATTTACATCACCCAAAATTTGTTTCAACAAAGTAAAGCCCATCGCACCATCAGTATCAATGCTCTTTTTTAAAAGCCCTAGAGATAAATCGCAAGTGCAAGTGTTAGTCAAACAGTTAGGAACGCCTTGGCTGACCCATGCGTACGAAGGTGCCGCTCGAACCCCACACGCCTATTTGCTCGTAGATTTAAAACCCACCACCCCGGATAATTTGCGATTTCGTACCCATCTGTTTCAGCACTGGTACCAAGACGGTGGGCCTGTCGTGTACACGTCCCCGTCGTCGACTTAACAAACAAAATCCACAAATACGTGCTTGTGTCTTAGAAGCCAGTCTCAAAGAAGTCTTCCGATGGTTTATGGTGACTGTACGTCAATTATTGCAAGGCATCATTCACATTCCACAAACGACCATTCGCTTTTTTTTAGAGAAACAAAGTAGCCTTGACGCAACTGCTCTATCCCCGCATCGACACTCAAACCTAAAAGCAAATCATTCTGAAACCTGGAGGTAGCGGTTCTTTAGGAGGTGTCATCATTCATTCCCTCTTAAAATAGGATCCCAATGCTTCCAAAGTCCTCCCCAAGCAAAAAGCCACTCCCCAACATACCCAAAAGAAAAATAAAAAGAGCAACGGTGTCAAGACCAGGTCATAGCCTCAGAAAAAGAAATGTCCCCAGAATAGAAAAAAGAAAAGCCCACAGAAAACATCCAGGACGCAACCTTACATTCGCATAACACGACCTGCCATGACGGTGACTGCGTCCCCAGTAATCTAGGCTTCTTCCTCTTCTCCGTTGCTGGTGATGCCAGTCAAACCCGATTTGACACGCATCTTTCCTAATTTGACGAAAAAGTGGAAACCCGCGTCTCCAAGAACTTCTCATGCGGTAACACCCTCCTCCTCTTTAACGACAGTGGCAGCTGCTCACAAAGTACCTGCCCCCGAAATCAATGTCCAAGAGAGATCGGGCATGTTACAGAGTTTACTGGATTTATCCAAGCAAGAACTGTCCCGATTTAGTCCGTTGCGAACCCCTCAACATCGAGTGATGTCTGCCATGAAAATGGTACGAAGTAAATACAATCAGTGGCAACGCATTCCAGCATAAAAAAAGACCTGGGGTAAACGATGGGATCTGTGTTTTTGTGCTCCTGATCGCCCAAAGATATCCCCTCAAAGAAGTGCACACCGTCACCATCGTTGTTCTTCTGTCCAAAAAGGAAAAGGAATAAAAGTACAGCCTCGTCATCCGAAAAAACGCTAAGCCAAGCATCGACGTCAACCCCAGAAAAGACACACTTGTCCAAAGAAAGGAGAAGCAACCAAAGGGGAAGATTTCTTCTTTCAAACCTTATCAGAAAAATAAGTTAAAAGGACGCATGTTGAGCCATAGACTTCAGTGTATTGTTTGCTCCTGAACCAAAAAGATGTCCTCTCAAAGAAGTGCACAACACTCTCTGACTAAAAAAGAAAGAAAAGGAAAGGACTGCCTCCTCGTTCAGCCAAACATCGAGACATGTTGTCCGTCCTGTCCGAAGCTCCTTCGCCCATGCGAAAACAAATGATTCAAACCGCCTCCAAAGACGTCATCGATACCGGGTGCGAATGTTGTCTAAACGTCTTGAAAGGCACGATGCCTTTGTCTCCACATCAGAAAGAATGCTTAATTAAGAGTCGACACGTTCTTCGCCAAATGACCCAGAAGAAAATACCCATTCATCAAAAGAAAAAGATGTTGTTGCAACGCGGAGGATTTATACAAATGTTGATAGCACCCATACTAAAAGGAATAGCGGGAGCCATGCTGGGAGGAAGATTAAAAAGGTCCAAGAAGATAAAAGGATGATTCTGGAGTCAAAAGATCTCAGACGTGACCATTGAAACCTAATGGAATGACGAAAACTGGCTTTAGTACCTTACAAACGATGGATGGAATACCATCGATAGCAAGAACAACCGAACCCGCATTTATCCCCCAATCCTCATTTGACCGAGATGTCTCAATTAAAAAAAGAATTGCAATCGTTGATGGGTCACAGCGATTTGTCAGAAACGGAAAAATTGCAAAGGTACGGTCAACTGTTGCAACGACTTCAACTCTTTCACCAGAAAGCTATAGACGAAACAACTCTACTAACTTTGAAAGATTTTAAGGCCCTGATGAAAAGTCCATCACCAACACCACCATCACCCCCAGCGGTGAAGGCAGACGCACCCCCACGGATGCCTGAGGAAGAAGAGGCACGAAATGTCTTTCAAACACCGTCAGCAGCTCCCATCCCCCACACACCAACGAAAATAACTTAAAGCTTGGGTTAACAGGATGATGTCCACTTCTCCTTCGACAGAAGTCAAATAGAAAGAAGGGAATCCAGAAGGGGAAAATGAAAAGACCAAAGCCGTCCCATTACTGCCACCACCACTACCTTCGACTTCTACTCCCGTGGCACATCCGACACGTAAACCCGCTTCCAAACCACACCCTCGTCCCATTCAGAGTAGTATCAGCAAAGAGTGGATAATCTATCTAAAACAATGGAGAAGGTGTTAGCCAGCATTTACTACGATCCATCCCATCCTGCAGGTTACGGAGGAGTTCAGAAATTGTATCGTGCTGCCAAAACTCGACTGAAAAGTGTCATTTTACCTTAAGTGCAACGATAGTTACAAGAACAAGCCACGTACACCTACCCATTCGACGAAAATTTAACAGAGGTCTCACCCGAGTGGAGGGCATCGATCATCAATGACAAGCCGATTTAGCCGATGTCTCTCATTTGGTCACCTACAATCGTGGCTACAAATATTTGTTTTGTGTCATCGATGTCTTTTCCAAATTTGCTTGGGTCGTACCATTGACTTCCAAATCGAACAGTGAGTTAGTGCGAGCCCTCCAACTGGTGTTGAAAAACAAAGCGGTCGTCACCCTCTTCGATGGCAAACCGACAAAGGCACCGAATTTCTGAACCAAGCTTTCTAAAAAGAATTAAAGAAACGTGACATTCATTTTGTCAACACCGAGAATACCGCAACCAAAGCCAGCATCGTGAAAGGTTTTCAACGCACCTTGAAAGAACGCATGTGAAAATATTTTACGCATCAACACACGCTCAAGTACATTGACGTCTTGCATCACCTAGTCCAAGCATACAACCAATCTTACCATTGGACCATCGGACGTGCCCCCGAAGAAGTGACTCCGGCAACGAAGTGACCGTCTTTGAGCGCCTGTTTGATACGTCCCCGACGGTGACTGTCCCCAAGAATGGTGGAGTGCGGGCAGCATGGGATTGGGTGCACATTGGCAAACCAAACGCATTTTCCACAAAGGTTACTTACCCAACTGGACCACCGAATTGTTTTGTGTCACTGGACGAGTGCGTGTCCGTCATCCTGCCGTGTATAAATTGGAAGACATGAAAGGGGAAGTGTTAAAAGGAACGTTTTACTTGCCCGAGTTACAACGCGTGACCAGAAAAGAAGACGAAGTGTACTACATCGAAAGCATTCTCGAGCGACAAACTGGTAAAGTGGGAAAACGTCGTGTCAAAGAAGTCAAAGTATGTTGGAAAGGATATCCTCCTAGTTTCGATTCTTGGATCGACGCTTCGCAAGTAATCGACTATAAAAGAAGTGACCATCATGCCCTTCAGCACAGTCTCAGCCACTAAAGTGACCACTCCTTCTTCTGTGCAAGATCTACAAAAGCAAACCTTGTGGGTGTGGTGTGGAGAACGTGCGCCTAAAACGCAAATCGTCTTTATCTGCCAAATCTTTGTGGTGCATTGTGTCATCGGTGCTGCCATTGCCAATTTGAGTTTGCAACAAGGAGACAAGCAATTGTTGACCATTTTACTGAGCAGTTGCATCTGTTACCTTCTTCCCAATCCTTCCCTGAAATATTTCACTAATGGGAACAACGGGAGCCTTGCACCGAACGTCAGTCCCCCTTTCAACAGTCACCATTCCAATCACAATCCTTTTTTAGACACTCCTCTGACCTTCAGCGACCCCTCGGACAGTAGAACTCTGGAATTATGAATAACCAATTTTACTTAACGTTACCCAGTGACAGTTCCATGGACGTGTGTCCACACAACACCTTGTGCTGTTTCATGGCCAAATTACTTCAGGCCATCCAACTGGGTCACGAAGCCCATTGGAAGTGGCTTTGGTGGAAATGATTTACCCAATACAAATCCAAAACATCGTCGAAAACCGAAACTTTTTTTACAGGCTAAATTCATGACAAGCAAGTGCAAAACTACTTGGATGCCAATGTAAAACATAAAAATAAAACAATGGACCCCCAAACTCAAAAGTGGACCTATAACTTGATAATTCCCCCTGGCTATTATTTTAGTGCTCAATATTTGGTGAAGGCGATCGCTACCATATTCAATACCGTGTTTGGCAAAGCCTTGGAGAGTGTCAGAAAAAGTGTCACCATCGAGTACCATAAAGTAGCTCCTGGCCTGCTGATGAAATTTTCAGAGGGCAGAGTATTGGCCATTACATTTTGTCCTGAATTGTATGACATTTTGGGTGGGGACGTTCTGCTGATAACGAACAAGAATAACGTATTACAGGTCACTTACGACAACAATACTTTTGGGCAGTATTTTCGATTCCCTGTATAAATGAACCAAGGACTGAATTTGATCATTGTGTACTCCGATGTGGTGGAGTACAACGTAGTGGGTCACACCTCCGTACCGTTACTGCGTGTCATTCCTTTCAAAGTGGATTCTGCCAACAACGCTGACGAGGAAGGCGGAAACACTTATCAAGTTCACCTCGAATTTGTACATCCTCACTATCTGCCCGCCAGTACGTCGTATTTCGACACTGTCAACATTACTATAAAAAGTGATCTGGGACAAAATATTTCATTCACCAAAGACAAAGTCACGGTGAAACTCCATTTTCGAAAACGATTACTCTAACCACTTTTAGTCATGTATCCTGTGTACCAAGAAGTCACTCGACAACGAGGACATGGCTTAGGAGATATGCTGAAATCTGCCTCTCGTTCGGTGGCTCCCGTTTTCAAACAGATGGAGACACGGGGATTGCACGCCTTGAAAGATGCCGTTTTGACGCAAGACAAAGAATTTCTCCAAAATGTCATCACTGACAAACAAATCCGAAAGAAGATTTCTTGAGAGCAGGCAAAAATGTCTTGCTTCAAACGGGCAAAGACATTTTGGGCCGACGAGAAACTCCTATAAATGCCCCGGACGCTGCCGAGCCAGACATTCCTGCTTCCCTGATGCCACAGCAAGGACAAGGCAGAAAGAGACGACGACGAAGGCACCCCTTCAGATGACATCACACCCCCTGAGCTAGAAAGACTAAGAAAAGAAGAAATGTCCGAGAATGAGACGTTTTTGATTACTAAATTACAAACAAAGAGAAAGAAAGAAAATGAGGCACCGAGAGTCTTGCGTCTGTTCCAAGTTGGAACTGGATCTGTTTGCCATTCCACCCACCATGATGACAATGCAAGAATACCAATTGGTAGAATTTCATCACGTCTCCTCTTTGACGGATTCAGCTCCCATTGAGTTTGAAATCAAAGGACAGCCCGAAGATTACATCGATCTGATAAGCCGTTACTTGTACCTGAAACTCAAGGTGATCAAAGGGGACAACACCAATCTGGGATCCGATGCTAGAGTAGCTCCCGTCAACAATTGCATGCATTCCTTGTTCAGCGAAGTGGATTTGTACTTGAATAACAAACTGGTCAGCAGTAACATGGATACTTACTCTTACCCAGCGTACCTGGAAAATCTCTTCACGAACGGAAAAGAGGCCAAGAACACTCATCTGGATGCTTGCGTGGTTTGGAAACCTGACACAGCAGGTGAGGACAAGTTTAACGACACAGCTGTGACAGCAGATGACGATCCTCACAATGTAGGCTTTAACGACCGTCGGAAGAAAATCCTGCAAGGACGTAGTTTAGAACTGATGAATCGTTTTCATTTGGACATGTGGTTGCAAGACAAGGTTTTGCTAAACGGAGTGGATATCCGCCTGATACTGAATTTCAGCAGTACCGCTTTCCATTTGATGGCTCCTGCCAACGAGTACAAAACCATCATCCAAGAAGCAAGACTTTACGTGCGCCGCGTGGAAGTGTTACCTAAAGCGGGAAACGACATCAGTCACGTTGAGCAGAACGACCGCCAAGTATTCGATACGACGCGTAAAAGCGAAAACTTTCACCATTGCTGTTGGACTCGGATCCAAGATGGAAGCCAAGGCCAGTAACCCAAACGTTTAATCGTTGGTATCGTTAGCAATGCAGCCCTCAACGGAGCCGTCACTGCCAATCCTTTCCAGTTTAAGCACTATAGAGTGTCCAAGATCGAAGTCAGTCGCGATGGCAAGACCTTGTGTACCAGGCTCTTCGAACCTAACTTTCCCCGGAAGAATTACTTGAGACCGTACTAATCCCTGTACGAAGCTACAGGACAGTTAGGAACCAACACCAGTTACGGCATTTTGTACGAAGATTATAAAGGAGGTTACACTTTGTGGGCCTTTGGTTTCACTCTAGACCAAGGCAGCGACGAGGGACATTTCCACCCTACAAAATCCGGTCAACTGCGTGTGGAACTTCAGTTTGCAGAAGCTTAAGCCGAGACGGTGAACGTCATCCTGTATGCTGAATTCCATAATACCATAGAAGTCAACAGTTTGAGAGAAGTCATTCTAGACTATTAGAAACTATGGAAGACTCTTATCCTTCTTTGAATAGTAGAGAATCTTTGGAAATGGACTGGGAGGATACCGTGGAGGCAGAACCACAACACAAAGACGAAGAGGCCATGATGGCCAGATCAAGAACAACATTTAGTGTCATGTTTTGCCAAAACACCTGGCGGATAAAATTACGGATTTGACCAAGAAAGATTGTTATTGATGTCAAAACGATCATCCCAGTCCAGTTCAACACAATACATGTCTCATGATGAGTCAAGAAGAAAATTGGACGAGTATCTGGACTACGCTTGGAGTCTCATCTTGGAAGAAGCGGTGTTGCATCAGTGGGAAGTGGACTTGCGTGATCATTCCCCTCTTCCATTGACTAGTCAGGAGATCTATCGCATCGAAACTCTCTTGGCCCAGAGTGCGGAGACGAAACAAAGAAACGGTTACTTCTCAGAGATTTTTAAGCAAAAAGTCAGAATTGAATTGATGACTTATCATTACCTGTGAAAAAAGCAAGAAAAAATGGATACCTGGGAACTTGATTACCTTTTGAACAACTTCTTGGAATCCTGTGCTGTGTGTTAAAGATGAACTGCCTCATCGTAAACCTCAAGACCACTAAGCTTATGCCATCAACACGGACGACAGTCATCTCCCAGTAACCCACTGGGTAGCCGTCTACTTTCCTAAAGAAGACTGTGTAGAGTATTTTGATTCATATGGATTACCGCCTTTGGAAGACGACATCATCGACTTTATGAGAAGAAATGCCCAGACGACTCGATTCAATAGTGCGAAATTACAAGGCACAGATTCCAAGGTGTGTGGACAATATTGTATTTTCTTCATCAACGCAGACTTGCGTATTCCTTAGAACATTTATAACTTATTTTGATCGTAACTCTTCTAGAAACGATGAACAAGTAGATCGATGGTTTTGTGATCGTTATGGCTATCTTTTGTCTTTAGCAAGATCTCTAGAAAAGAGACTATTCAAGTTGCTAATTTGTATGAATGTGGAGTAGTGTGACTATAAACACTAACTCCTTTACTGATATGAGTGTGTGTGTGTGTGTGTGTGTGTGTGTATGTGTGTGTGTGTGTGTGTGCGTTCGCGTACGTTTGTGTGGATAATAGTTTGTGTGGATAGTAGATATGGTGATTTTTTTTCTTCTCTTCCCTTCTGTGTGGATAGTAGATATTGGGGTTTTTGATAGTAGATATGGTGTTCTTTTTTTTTCTCTTCCTTCTATGTGGATAGTAGATATTGGGGGTTTTGATAGCTATGGTGGGTTTTTTCTTCCTCTTCTCTCTGGATAGTAGAGTGTGTGCTTGTATGCGTTCGCGTACGTTTGTGTGGATAGTAGATATGGTGATTTTTGTCTTCTCTTCCTTCTGTGTGGATAGTAGATATTGGGGATTTTGATAGCAGATATAGTGTGTTTTCTCTTCCTCCCCTTCTGTGTGGATAGTATATAATATGTGAAGTTATTGTAAGGGATGTTTTCCTTCACGTCGGTGCTTCAGGTATATAAAGCATAGTGGTCGTCAGTCAGCAGCGACATCGTCGGCAGCGAACACAGAAGGAGTAACACGTAGTTACGATGAGAACGCTAGCGATGGGACTTATACCAGCTATAGCACTGAGTGCCCTTCAGGGCTTGGGACTCAGTATAGCCTCATGTTGGAGCTTACGCTCTCAAGAGAAGCGCACGACACTTCTGCTCATCTGGGAAAAGGAAACTACAAAAGCTGATGTCAATAGAATTGGGCGCCAGGGATCCAACGATGATCTTAGAAAAAACCGGCGAAGAGCAACCTAGAAGAATGATCCCCGCAGGCCATCACATTCGGACCGTATAGAACCCAATCAACCGGACTCATCTCCACCAGCTCAACCTCCACAAGTGAAGATAACTGAGGTTAGACATTCTACGCCACCTCCCTCACCCCCCACACTTCACTCCTACTCAACAACGAACAAAGGAGACTTTCGCAAGTGTGGTTGTGAAATCGCTGCCTAGCAGAATACCATCTACTGTCCAGGAAGATGAAATTAAAGAGGACAGTACAACAGAGAAACAGAAAGCGAATCGGAGGAGAAATTAGACGAAGACACCGCTAGGGTTCACAATCTGGGATTTCAGGAGGCAGCAATTGATATAAAGAAAGCTGGGAAATTTACCAGCGCCGTCTCATGCATGGCTTGGAAGTCTCTTACAACCACAAAATCTACCCCAAAACAATGGTCATTCGGGAGACACCTCATATACAGATATTATCGTGACGTTTACCAAAATCATCCGATGTCTGCACTAATTGATGCCGCCGAGTTCTTTACCAGCTTATACGGATATGAGGCATTCCCGGTACAGCGGTATGGAAAGATAGGACGGCCTAAGAAATCTGGGAGGAAGACAAAAGCCCTTTTTAGGGCAACTAACCAAAATTGCCTCTTATTTCGGGGTTCCAATTTGCTTGGAACCCCAATTCGATAAATCCATACACCTGATTTGACCCTTATCTACCACCGTCAAAATTTTGGACTTCAAACCATATATCTGATATTGATCAAACTTCTTTTATGTCGGACAGACATTTTAGCAACTAAAACTTGTTAGGGACTTATTTATTATATACACTACTTACTAGTATGATTGGCTTGATAGATGATAGGAAAATTTCAAGACTTAATGGATTAGGTTAATTGCAGAGGTGGCTAACACATTATTGGCTTATTTTATATGTCCATTAGTACAACTGGACTGAATTTGAAATAAGTACGGGCCGGCGTTTTTGGGGCGTACACGACATCCATTGCTTCGGTTCACACCGGTTGCCGAGTAACTTTACTCCTTTGCCATACTCGGAATCCTGTACATGGACGGAATGTGGAACGATTTCCACCCATCCATACACCAGGTGCGCAGATGAGACGTTATAGTCGCTGACCAATCGTGACTGGCGTCTCATACTGCTTGGTTGACACCTGGTGGTAACGCTGAAAACGTAAAAGCTTGAGTGCGTGTTGGGTCTAATCCCACTCACGTAAAGCCCCTAGCTTGTGCTGGGGCGGATTGGCATGTGGGTGCATGGTGTAACATGCTGCATGGGCGGACTGGAGACCTATCTAATTGGATGAAGAAAAATAGTTCGGTAATAGTGGCATGCCAACAGTCTCCTCTTTTACTGAGGAGTGTGCTGATGTGGTTAAAAGTTTTGCACTTTACCCTTCAGCATTCAAGTCAATTCACCAGCTAGTGTAGGTCGTTTGGGACTTAGTTGTCCCACGACCTTTAGGCAAATTAACAACTCTCTTTGAGAAAATTAACACCTGGGGGATGTGGCTAGAATTCCTTCCCCCAGGAATAAATTAACAGTCTGCGGTACAGGCATTAAAAAAGAGGCACATGCAATGCACCTGGTGCGCACGCCTCTATAATGAAAACAAGTAATCAGCAGCGACAGTACTCTTTGCCAGCACGGCTGCCGCTACCCATCGCCAAGCTGGTTGTTGTGGCTGTCATACACCTTTATTGACCATCAAATCCGACCGGAGTCCGGACAATAGAAACATCTGAAGAGAAAGGATAAGAACAAGGAGCGTACACAATTCAACGGATTAGCAGCCCTCCCAGCAGACAACAAAGGAAGGAAATCATCAGCGGAACAAAAGAGCCACCTACGGAACAAACGAAACTGGTAGAAAAACATTTAGAACCGTTACTCTGTGCTGTTTTTAAACCGATTCTCCTTTAAAATCTCTCCTAATATTAAGATCTACTACCCCACTATTTATTATTCCCTAATAATTCTACCTCTTTGTTCTCAATTCTCATTATTAGATTTTGGCGCCATTTTTCCTTAAACAGGTACTAGGACCCATAATAGTTTATACCTGGACTGAGTCCTTGCGGATTAACAAGCTCTAGTGAACTGCAAGTTTCTCAGTTAAAGGAAAAGAAATACGCTATTATCTACACTTTCTATTACCAAAAACGCTCCTTAAAGCAGGTACTAGGAACCACACTAGTGAAAACCTGATCGGAATCCTAGCAAGCTATCAAGCCCTTGATAACCGCTGCATAGACTATCCGATAGTGGAGAGTTCTGAGCTAAACTAATACCTTACTAATCAACACCTCCCTTCCATCCTCTCTAATAATCAAAATAATCAAAACCTTAACTACAAAATTAGTACCCATTTAAAACACTTGAGTAATTTAAACTTCTAAGAATTAATTTAATTAACCAAAAGTCTAAGAAAAACCACAAAATGTGACAACAATGGAGCAAACACAAAATGGCGCTCAACGCTAGGAAAAATGTAGTTAGGAAACAGAACACCATTTAAAAAAATGGCTGCCCACACCCCATCAACAAGCTCACAGGTAGTACCACCTGGTTCACTATTAATGACGGGACAACTTACTACCGATAGCCAAAATAACAGAACCCTAATCGCAACAACCTTAATTATATAACTAGCTTCCCAGGCACCATGATCAACACAAAAACCAAACGACTTAACCAAGAATCACCAGTATCATTCAAAGATCCATCTAAACCTATAGAAATTGTGGATCTAGACGACACAATCCCAATGTCATATGCGGCGGCGGTAATCATACCCCCCCCCCCATTGGAATATTCAACTCACCAAACATTATCAAACAACAACTTTCGAATGCATTTCTGAATCTCCAACCAAACGACCAATCGGTTGCGAGATAACAATGACACCAAAATCATACCCTATTACAAACCAGGCCTCAAATAACATCAATCCCACCACAACAATTGGAAAAACTACCCCAACATCAAACAAGGCACAAGCTACACCTATTGCATCAAAAACTGCAAATAACAATAAACAACAGGAAACCCCAACCAAGGGCAGGGAAAAAATCCACTATAGTCAAACTCCTGGCCCATTGGGAATGTCATCGGGTGTCCCATCCAATAACAAATATAAAACAAATACCAACCCTAAATCAAGCAGCCCCTCCCCCGAAAAAACAAACTGGAAAAGCGGAGTACATAGGAAAGGGAAAGTTGCCCAAGAAAGCACCAAAATCAAATGAACGAAAATTAACAAGCATAGTTAAAGACAACAACCATTCTAAAACAAATCAACATAACAATACAGCAGGAAACAACATGGGACAAAATAAAACCAAAACTACTGACCACCTAAACCAAACAAAAGTAAATGACGTAGGGAATAAAACCAAACCGGGAAACAAACAAACAAACAATCCCAAATATCACTCCCCAGAGCACGCAATCTACATAAGTAGCTCAAGTAGCCAATTGCTCAACCTGACATACAACAGTATAACAGGTGCCCTACTAAGGACTCACCGAGGGCAATTTAGACTAATCCGACCACAAGCAGAATACTTAATCGTGCAATGCAGTACGCTATGTCAGGTCGAGAAATTCTTACAAATGGAGTACATTGGGAACATCAAAATTAAAGCAGAAAGACACCACAAATGTCAAAACAAACAAATACCAACGCTATCACAACAAAAACCACTAACATAAATAAAAACGCAACAAACACAGATCACATCAAAACACAGCCAGCTAAAAACTTCAAAGGGGTTTTAACACTTAACGGCATCTATAAAGACATTAGTGAACCAAACCTTACCACAAAACTTAAGGAAAATGGAATACCAATTGAAAAAGCCTATAGAATCAGGAATCGGAAAGGGCAAACAACCCGAAAAGCGGGTTTAGAAACGACAACACCCATACCGCCACTTATCAGGTTAGGCCGCCCCACGGTGCATTTCACCAGTTGGAACCTTTCATCAAGAAACCAAGGTTCTGCACCAACTGTCATCATTGGGACACTATGCCCTCAAATGCCGCTTTAAACTTATGTCTGCCCACTGTGGAGGACACCACAAGGCCACATGTAATAAAAGGTATGTAAAATGCCCCAACTGCAGGGGAAATCACCATTCTAGGGCAACTGAATGCAGCCACTCAATAAAAGAAAATGAAATTCTTAATCTGATGAATACTAAACTCTTATCGTATGCAGAGGCCAAAATGGAAATAAATAACAATAAAATACATAACACCCAATCACGACTACAACCAAGTTACCCAAACCTAAATAAAACAACAAAGAATAGGGAGGATAGTACACTAAACACCAATAGAGTGAAAACAACAAATAAAACCACTCAAACGGAACTCGAAATTACGAACCCTACCCATAGCAACACCCAAATAACCACAAGCAAAATATTACTAGAAATAGTAACAGAAAGCAGCAGCTAACATCACGACACTCCCAGCAACTAACATCATACAAATACTTCAAACATTTCAACAAATATTAACTAAATACACATTGAGGCTCTCGCAGAATCAACTAAAAGCGCCAATAAAAACTATTAGCAACCACACTGAAAATGGATAGCACAAAAAAGGATCTGACACTTTGGCAGTGGAACTCTAGGGGTCTAAAAAACAACCTCCCAGAATTAATAATCAGGCTCAATAATTCAGAACATAAACCTGATATAATTTGCCTCCAGGAAACACACTTATCGGATAATAAAAATTATTTCCCTAGAATACCAGGTTACTCCCCCGGCGTAACTGAAAACAGAACTAACGGGAGAAAAGGAGGAGGATTGGCCACTTTTATTGTGAACACCATACCCTACACAGAAAAGCTAGCAGTTCCACTTACAATAGATTTCTCCGACACAATAGAAATACAAAACACCCTAGTTAATATTGGGTCAACAAACATACAAATAATAAACATCTATGACCCAGGAGGCAATAGTAACCCAGTCAGCATCGACACATACCATCAAATCTCCCAAAACCAAACAGATAACCTGATAATCTGTGGAGATTTCAATGCACACAATGAACTGTGGGGAGGAAATAGGATAGATAATAGAGGAAGGTTGGTAGAGGCATGGACTGCCGAAGCCAACATTGTCATCCTCAATGATGGAACACAAACTAGACTAGATCCTGATGATGGCAACCTCTCTGCAATTGACCTAACCATAAGCACGCCCAAATTGGCCCACATATCTAACTGGTGGGTAGATCAAGAAAGCACGTTAGGCAGTGACCATTTCCCCATTATCATCTCCCTACAACTAACAGTTCAACATAATCCCATTGAAATCTCGCCTAGATGGAGATATGACAAGGCTGATTGGGATACTTTTAAAAACATCCTAGCAGCAATAAACATCAAGGAATTGGAACATAAAAACGTAACCACCTTTAATGATAACATCCTTAAGTGCATACAAGAAGCAGCCCAACTGTATATTCCAAAAGCAGGAAGATTACAAACCAAACAAACAGTGCCTTGGTGGAATGATGGATGTAAAACAGCCCACAAGGCAAAAAAAAAAATGCTCTTAATAAATAAAAAAGAACTAGGAACTCTGGATATTTTCTACATTATAAAGAAACAGAAAAGGAACTAAAACAAACAATTAAAAAATCAAAAGAACTATCCTGGCAACAATTCTGCTCTAAATTAAACATAAAATCAAACTCTAAACAAGTCTGGGATAAAATTAAAGCAATCTGGGGGAAAACAGTAAATCTAACCCCTAAAATAAGAGGTGGTAAAACAATCTAGAAAAAGAAAACATGCTAGCCAGACACTTCTCAGACATGAGCAGTAATCAAAATCACACCAAGAATTTCCAGGAATGCCGGAAAAAAGTGGAAACCTCAAACAAACACCTACTTAAAGACCTAGGAACTAAAGAATCGAAGGTAAATAGTGACATCACCACATATGAATGGGAAATAGCTTTAGGGACAAACATCCCCCGGTAAAGATCAAATTGGTTACATCATCTATAGCAAGCTACCTACCAACTTTATAGAAAAAATCATAAAATTGCTTAACCAAATATGGGATAGTGGGGAAATACCAGATAGTTGGAAACATGCCATTATAGTACCAATCCCTAAACCGGGTAAAGATCCAAACAGCATAAACCCATACCGACCCATCTCCCTCACCAACAACATATGAAAACTCATGGAAACTATATTGGCCAATAGATTAAAACACCACCTCGAAAGTAACAACCTACTTTCAGAAAATCAATGTGGCTTTCGAAACAAGCGATCCACCACTGATCAGCTGCTAAGGCTCGAAGCGGATATAAAACTAGCTTACAACACCAAAATGAAAGCAGATAGAAACCTAATACCTGTTTTCCTTGACCTAGAAAAGGCATTTGACCTTGTGTGGACTAAAGGACTGATTGCCAAACTTGACCACTTCGGAATTACTGGACGCATGTTCAACCTGATTGAAAACTTCCTCACAGGTCGGAAAATTACAGCTAAAGTAGGAAACACCTACTCAGACGAGTACCCCTTAGAAAATGGCACTCATGATAAACGACCTGGATAAAAACCTCACCTCCAAAAAAAATGAACATCTCACAATTTGCTGACGATGGCGGTATTTGGAGACCTGGAAACCCCGCGGCCAACCAAGTCATCTCAGAAATCCAGCAAAGTCTAGACAACATTGGGAGATGGGCGGATAACTGGGGGTTCAAAAAAAACAGTAGCAATTATTTTCACCCCCAACCGTAACAATACGCTTGTCTACCCTAAACTATATATTCAAAATCAACTCATTTAACTATGTCAAGGTGGTAAAATTCCTAGGCATGTATTTTGATAGCCACCTTGACTAGAAACACCACACTGACAACCTCATTAACACTTGCAATAAAGACCTAAATTTACTCAAAAACATTAAAGGAACAACATGGGGACCCAACCAAGAAACAATGCTAACTATCTATAGGGCACTCACAAGATCGAAACTTGACTATGGTTGTCAAGTATACAACTCAGCCAAGCAGCCATTCCCGAAAAAACTAGATGCTATTCAAAGAAAATAGCTGGCTGTTCTGGTGCTCTACCCTAAACCTCACTTGATGAACTCCAAGTACTCACTGGAGGTCTACCACTAAGGCTGAGGAGACAAGAAATGCTACTCAGGTACTCTATAAGGCTTACATCGCATCCAGATACGCATCCCACAAAAATGGCTATCATCTAATGCAACAAAACGTTCAGTAGAAACCTAGTACCCAACTTACCAGGTGGAAAACAAATCCAAGAATTCAGGAATGAATTGCCAATCTTGGAACAACAGGAGGGATACATGAAACCCTCTGATCAGACCCCTTGGGAAAACCCTAAACCAAGGATTAAAACCAAAGCCACCAAATATGGTAACAAATTGGAACAGGAGCACCAACTGAAAATTAACATTACAATAGATATACTAGACACCTACTCCAGTTTCGTTAAAATATACACTGATGAATCTAAAACACCAGAGCCACCCAGAACAGCAGCAGAAGTGGTAATCCCAGAACTAAACATACAAATGGGAACCAAATTGCCAGACCACTGCTCTGCTTACACAACTGAATTTTGGGCTATCAACGAATCCTTAAACTGAGTCTTAGAAAATAACATCCCTAAAGCAGTAATCATTAGCGACTCCCTTAGTATAATCACATCAATTAAAACAAATAACACTAAATCAAGAACACCGTTCCTTGCCAGGACTTACCATATATTTAAAGAACTATCCATCAAAAACTATCTCGTGGAATTTGTATGGGAACCATCGCATATAGTAATTCCTGGCAACGAACAGCCGGACAAAGTCGCTAAAAGTAAATTTGAAGACCCTAATCCGGCCCCATTAAAATATAGCATTACAGAAGCTCAAAGCCTAGCTAGAACCTACATTAACAATAAGTGGTATGAATACTGGAATGCTACCCGTATGGGCAGAAAATTATACTCCACCCTTAAGGAAGTAGATAGGTACATTATACCTCCCAAGGTTAACAGCCTCCACCAAACAATTATTAATCGAAAAAGGGCAGGAATAACAAAACTAGGCGGCAGCCTTGGTAAATATTTAGGATCAAAACCCGCTAATATCAAATGTTACCACTGCCGCACCATAGAAGACTTGCATCATATTTCAATGGTTGCACTAAACATCAGTTGGCCAGAATTAAATTTCAAAAGGCACAAAAAGAAATTGGATCCCCATTAACATACACAGAGTTCCTAGATATAAACAACAAGAACTTAAATACAACCTATAGGAGCATCATTAACTATTTAAATGAAACCGGGCTCAAAGGAAAAATCTAATGCCCCATTAAACACCTGTCAGGTAACAACGCTAAAAACCGCTACACCAAAATAATCGTATAATGCAAATGGAAAAAAACCACTGGATAGGTGTCTTTGATATGTCAACATTGACCTGAATTAATCAGCATAGACACCTGTACACCCCCAAATCAACCCATACGCATAATTACGCGGCACAAAACATGGGATGGACGTCTTTGAGTCGACTAGGGACCTGATTACTCAGCAAAGACGTCTGTCTCCCCCCAATAAATAAACGCTGGATAGGTGTCTTTGATAAGGCTACATTGACCCGAATTAATCAGCATAGACACCTGTCCACCCTCAAATCAAGCCATACGCATAAATGCGATTATCATGAAAAAGGCTCCAAACATGGGATAGACGCCCTTGATATGTCTAATAGGGACCTGATTATTCAGCAAGGACGTGTATCCCTTCCCACAAAACCCTCGTAAGCCATACCCGCCACCTAAATTTAACCCTCTCCAAAACAATATTCTTCTTATACCTCTATCACCCCCTCTTCCTTCACTTCATGCTCCCCACAAATAACTTGCTAACCTACTCATACTACCTACTCTCAACCAAAAGATGAGAGTCAACCCGATAGAATTAGAGAGTCTGAATATCAGAATCATCAGGGCACGCCTCACAAGGCGACCACATAATCAAGTTAGGGAAGTACAATAGGGCCCCAAATAGACAATATAATGTGATCAAAAGTCCAATGATCATCAGGCCCCGCAGCACAAGGATATATATATATATATATATATATATATATATATATATATATATATATATACACAGAGCTTCAAAGAAAGATTCTTCAAATATATTTCAACATAATATAAGATAATATTGGCATTTTTGTTTCTTTATCATTTTCTTTTTTATTATGACGAGGTCAACAAGATTGTCAAAATATAAGCATATGATTTTCTTTAATTAAATCAAATCTTAAATTTGACAGGACCCCAGTTTAACTTTTTATTATATATTTATTATTTAGAACAAATAGTACAGGATATAGATTAATTCTAAATAAATCGAACAGAGACATTAATATAATCAGGCCAATATGTATTTCGACAACAACAAACTATTTGTTAAAAAATACCGATTTCGCAAATTTGTTTCAGTTGGTAATTTTTATTGTTTAATTCTGCACAAAGGTGAATGAACTGGTTTTAAAATATTTTGCTGTTAAATTGCCGATGCAAGATAAATAATCTCACGTTATTTCATACTATTATATACAATAACTCCATTATCACGCCTACAATTGGGGTTTTGTTTGATTAAATGCAAATTTGAACTGTTAAAAATACCTGTGGAATAGTGAGAAACATTGTATCGTATACAAATATAAATGTCACTTCGAAATCCCGGACAAAATTTATTATTTTCCACATCCGATATTTCACATGCGATTTTTCGGGCCGAATCAGACAAGTCTATGACAAGTCTCTCATGATTTAACATAATACTGAATATCCCTATACATGTGTGGCCAAAAATATTTTAACTGGATGGCATAATATGTTTTATCGATACCCTGCTGACCTACAGTGACAGTATCATGATATGATAACAAAATTTCATTGCAGATGGATTGAGGTACTGCTAATTGTTTCACTGTTCTATTGCTTTTGTGTCCCTTTCCCCTTGGGTAATATACATGGAAAAGGATACCATTGTCAATTATGTACTCATTTGCCTCAACTACAGTTTGGTGAGCCTTTTTCTTACATTCTGGCAGGACCTTAGTTTCTAAGTATTCGATCATCCCTTTCAACTTAGGATCAGTGAGTTGCATATCCCTAAGACTATCTGAACATAAGGCCAACACTTCCTGAACATCATCAATAGGATCTATATTCGCACAATTTACAACCATGAATAAAAATTAAAAAAAATTATATAAAACCATATACCAGGAATTATAAAAATTATAGATATACATAAAATAAGTAAAGACAAATATTAATAAAAATAAAAACTGATAGGTCAGATTTATGAGGAACTGTTCACTCTACAAGATGGTACTTCACTGAGTTCTGGTCGATATCATAATTACCATTAATTGTGAATGTTAAACTAAGTAGAGCGCAACATGCTTAATGACGGTGAATATGACAAGTATTCACACACACACACACACACACACACACACATATATATATATGTGTGTGTGTGTGTGATAATGTTTCGAACTAAAGATATTATTATTATTATTATTATTATTATTATTACCAAAATACATGAAGAGCTTGTGGTTTTGTCTTCATCATAGTATGCTGATTATGGCCAATACAGGCCTTCCTACTTTGTTCGGGGAACTGCCATGAGGTTGTTCAGGATTGAGTAGGATACATTTAATTTGCAACAAGCTTGTGCAGCAAAACAGTTAAGTTTCAATTACTCTGAGTTTGATACAAAATCTACTTCTCCTTGCTAGTAAATAGACTATAAATAAGTATCAGTGGCAGCATTTCATTTTCAATACAGATTCCATGTTGCTGTATTCTGCAGCAAAGTCTGTGGAAAAAAAGAGTATTTTTTTATTACATGTACAGTAAAACCTTTTATGAGAGACCACCTCTTCTGCCAACAAAAAGCGGTCTCTCGAGACAAGTGGTCTCTCATAACAGGTTTGTATAAAACGATCAGTTTCCAAGGTCCATTTTCAGAACAATTTAAAAAGAAATGATCACAATCACTGTACATATATTCTATTCTTTATTAATATTTCTTGCTAAAATATTGTATGCATTTATCTGAAAACAAAATTATGTAGCAATAAAGATATACTTCTATCATTAAACATGAAATCACATTTACATTTGAAGATCACATGTACATTGTTACGTATATGCAATTTAATTACTTGTGTGTTAGTTTTAAATTCTTTTTTATTTTATTATTTTGTATTTATTTTTTTTTTTATTTTTTTTTTTTCATTACATTTTATTGTAATGATAATTTTCATTGGGTTTGAATCTCTATTCCGAAAATTGGCTTGACCCGATTAAATTATAACGATTACTTCAGCACTATTTGAGCTCACCCTGGTTCATAAATCTTGTAAACATCAAGTGAAAACGATTGACTATTGCCACGGTCATTTTCTGCTTGCGTGATAGCTCTAATTTGTAAACATTTTTTTTATTGAATCTTATAGTAAATTCATTAAGGCTTACATGTCTATCGGCTGTGCGCTTTTATTGCGTTGTTCCATCTGGGTGACCACGTGGGCCACCATGTAATCTAAAATTGGGGTTTTAATGTTCATTCTCAGACTTTTTTATTCAGTCGTGTCTTTACTCCTTGAGGGTACAAGGTGTTTCTATTGTTGATGTCAGATTGTTTTGAAGTTCATCTATTTTTTGGAATTTAATAATTTATTCTCTAGAAATCTAATCAAGTGCACCTTTTATAAAAAGTTTTGGGAGAAATATATTCAGTGGAAATTTATTTTGGAATTCTAAATAGAAACATTATAAACTGTGATTCAATGAGGATCTGTTACCATCGTACAATGACCTCATCTGACGTCATCGCCTTCCATATCGGAATTTCATTGAGATTCGAACGTGGATTCAATTAGAACTGTTTAGTGATAGGACTTATATTTTCCAATTCAAGGATTAATTTTTGGGTTATATTCACAAACCGTAAGTCCTGTATCCTATTTTTACATTGCATTCTAGAGAAATAAATTATTTAAAATATACAAAGCTTGTTGGCTTCACTCTTTTCTTTTATTACTTTTGTACGAGCCTACACGTAACAAGAGAAAATTGGGGTTGCTCGTATATGAATTTTGGCTAAATATTTCAGAAAATTGTTTTGTTTTTTTTTAAATTTAAGTTCCTCTATGTTTTAAATCCCAAGCACTATTTTACATTTTGTTTGAAATCTTTAGTGAGAACAACAGGCTTTCATTCACAATGTCATTAAAAGTGGAGACTTTTCTTTCTAGTCCTACTCGGGAGCAGTTGGATAGTTTGAAAAAGATGAGTTGCTTGAACTTGCCAGAAAATACGATCTTTCTGAAGCAAAATCTTCCTTAACGAAACAAGAAATTAAACATGTTTTGATTCAGTATTTGGTAGAGAAGAATGTTTATGACAAAAGTATTTTGGTTTCAGTCAGTAAGTTGGTATCAGACTCTAACATAAAAATAAAGGAATTAAAAATGAAATACAAGATGGAATTGGAGTTAAGGAAGCTAGAGCTTCAGAAAGAGGAGAGAGAGAAACAATTGTAGTTACAATTAGAAGAGAAGCAATTGTAATTGCAATTTGAGAAAGAGAGAGAAACAGGAAAGAGAGAAAGATAAACAATTACCATTTGAGAAAGAGGAGAGAGAGACAGATGCAATTGGAGTTACAGAAAGAATAAATCCACTTACAGATGCAAATATAGAAGGATGAAAAGTAATTTCAAATTAAAATGAAAGAAATGGAGCTGGCAAGCAAAAAGCACGATCCCACTTCACATACAAATTCAAGCTTTGACATTACAAAGAATATTAGGCTAGTTCTCCCTTTTAGTGAAAAGGAAGTAGACCAATATTTTTTTTTTTTTTTATTTTGGAAAAGTTGCTGAAAATTTGAAAGGGCCATGGGAGTTTTGGACTCAATATTTACAGTGTGTACTATTTGGCAAAGCTCGAAAAATCTATGCATCCCGGTCAGTTACAGCAAAGTGCTGACTATGATTTGGTTAAGGAATGTATCATAAAGGGTTACGAGTTAGTCCCTGAGGCTTATCGGCAAAAATTCAGAAACTATAAAAAAAAAGAAGCTGGACAAACTTATGTTGAATTTGCAAGAGAAAAAGAGCAGCTATTTGATAGATGGTGCTTAGCCAAGAAAGTTGAACATGATTATGAAAATATCAAACAACTTGTGTTACTTGAAGAGTTCAAGAACTGTGTTCCTAAAGACATTAAGACTCATCTTGACGAGCATAAGATCGAAACCTTGGAAAATACTGCTCTTGCTGCTGATGAGTATTCCTTAACTCATAAAGTTCCTGTTGTAAGCAAATCTTTCACTCAGCAGTCTACTGGTAGAAAAGTATTTCAGCCTAATACGACTCCTTCTAAAACTCAATCTGGCACAACTTTTAAAAATCAAGCTTCTGATAAACTTGATTCAAAATGCTTGTCTATTCTTACGTGTACCTATTGCAAGAAAAAAGGACACGTCATTTCTGATTACTTAAAATTTAAATATAGGCATCAGAGTCAAGATAGACCTATCCCAAATGCTCTTATTTCTAAGAGGTCAAGGTCATGGTCATGTATTGAAAGCAATGCATTTGTTGGGTCTAATAACCCCAGTCTGATTTTATTATGAAGAATTAAGAACCATTCATGTCGAAGGGTTCCATATAACTCTTGGGTGATTTGGCCAATCCTATCCCTATTAAAAATTTTAACAGATACGGGAGCTTCTCAGTCTTTTATTATAAGGTACTTTGCCTTTTTCTGAGAAGTCCTGTTCTAATGAGAGTGTTCTCATTTAGGGAGTAGAGTGCGGCTTTGTTAATGTTCCTCTCCATTCTGTAAATTTGTCATCAGACTTAGTTTCAGGATATATGACAGTCGGTATAGTGTCTACTTTACCCGTTGAGGGCATTCATTTGTTACTATGCAACGACCTAGCTGGAAACAAGGTTGTGGTTAATCCACTTGTAACTGACAAGCTTTCTTTGGATCATAAAGTTGATCTTATTGAAAAAGAAATCCCTGATTTATACCCAGCTTGTGCAGTCACAAGAGCTATGGCAAATAAAGCTCTTGAGAATGATTTTGATAAGGAAAATATTCCTTTAGCTGACACATGTATTGGTCAGGCTTTTGATGAGGTCACTTTCACTCTTAATTTGGATCAATCAAAATGTATTGATCACAGTGATCCTCTTTTAAATACTCATTCTCTTTTATCTAATCAGGGTGACAAACAACAATCACTTGTCGTCGAACAGGAAAAAGATCCTGAGATCTCTTGTTTGTTTCAGAGGGCCATTAGTGAAACTGAAACCACTGAAGTACCTGTCTGTTATTTCATTAAAAATGGAATTCTTATGAGAAAATCGAGACCTCCCGAGGTAACTACTAATGACGAGTGGTCAGTGAACTATCAGATTGTAGTTCCAATACCATACAGACAGGACATATTTAGTTTGGTCCATGAAACTCCTCTGGCTGGTCATTTAGGGATAAATAAAACTTATCACAAGATCTTTACTCACTTTTATTGGCCAAAAATCAAAAGCGATGTTTGTAAATTTTGTAGATCTTGTCATACTTGTCAAATGGTAGGAAAACCCAATCAGAAGGTACCTAAGGCTCATCTGCAACCTATTCCTGCATTTGACGAACCGTTTAGCAGAATTGTGTAGACTGTGTTGGTCCCTTACTTAAGACTAAGTCAGGCAACCAATATTTATTTACCGTTATGTGTGCGTCAACAAGATTCCCAGAGGTGATTCCTTTGCGGAATATTAAAACCTAAACCATAGTAAAAGCTTTGATAAAGTTTTTTTTTACTCAGTTTGGCCTTCCTAAACCTGTCCAATCGAATCAAGGGTGAAATTTCATGTCTGGAATTTTTCAGCAAGCTATGCACGAATTCGTCATTCAACAATTTAAATCTTCTGCCTACCACCCTGAGAGCCAAGGGGCTTTAGAAAGATTTCATCAAACTTTGAAGAATATGATTCGATCATATTGCTTTGATACGAGTAAAGATTGGGATGAAGGTATTCATTTACTTTTGTTTGCTGTTAGGGAGTCTGTTAAAAATCTTTAGGATTCAGTCCCTTTGAACTAGTTTTCGGACATACAGTGCGTGGACCATTGAAGCTGTTGAAAGAGAAACTTCTAATGAAGATATTGAGCTCAATCTTCTTGATTATGTTTATTATTTTATGTACACATTGTCAAAGGCTTGTGAGGTCGCAAGAGCAAATCTGCACTCTGATCGGTCCAGAATGAAATCAAGATATGATAAAAACTCAAGGGATAGGAGTTTTCAGCCTGGTGATAGAGTTCTAGCTCTCTTGTCCATTCCAAAAAATCCCTTTCAGGTAAAGTAATATGGTCCATACACAGTTGAAAAGAAAGTAAATGATTTAAATTACATCATAAATACTCCTGCGAGGCGAAAACAAAAACAACTTTGCCACATTAACATCTTAACGGAGTATATTGAGAGAGATATCCAAGTAAATCATGCAATTGATTTAGTTGTACCTGTCCCACAAATTGAGGATTTAAGTGAAGAAATTCAATCGGACTCTGTTGATCTTGGAGGAACAAATCCTCGGAATTCGTAAATTATAAAAAATCTGGACCAGAAACTTTCACATTTACAACAACAAGAAAGGAATGAACTTAAACAGTTATTATTCGAATATGAGCACTTGTTTCCAGATATTCCTACGAGGACAAACAAAATTTTTCATGATGTTGACATTGTAGATTCAAAACCTGTGAAACAACACTCATACAAGATGAACCCTCTCAAACAAGAATACTTGAAAGAGAAAATTCAGTATTTGCTGGAGAACGATTTCATGGAGCCCAGTAAAAATGACTGGAGTTCACCATGTGTACTTGTTCCGAAACTGGACAAAACTTTCCATATGTGCACTGATTACAGGAAGGTGAACAGTGTGACAAAAACAGATTCAATTCCATTACCAAGAATCGATGACTGTATTGATAAAATTGGAAATACCAAGTATGTCACCAAATTTGACCTTCTGAAAGCATTTTGGCAAATTCCACTAACTGAATGGGCAAAGGAAATTTCGGCATTTGTGACTCCAGATAGACTCTATCAATATAAAGTAATGCCGTTCGGGATGAAGGGTTCCCCAAGTACCTTTCAACGTTTGATGAATATGATTACCTATGGTCTAGATAATTGTGATGCTTACATTGATGATGTCATCATCTACAATGACACCTGGAAAGAACATCTAGCCATGATTCGGAAATTCTTTGACAGTCTCACTGATGCAAATTTGACTATCAATTTATCTAAAAGTGAGTTTTGCAGTGCTTGTGTAACTTTTCTAGGACATACTGTGGGACATGGTCAAGTTAAACCTATAGTTCCTAAGGTCAAGGCTATCTCAGATTTCCCTGTGCCTGTCAGTAAAAAGCAACTGATGCAATTTTTGGGTATGGCCGGATACTATCGAAAGTTTTGTTCCAATTTTTCTAATATTGCTGAACCCCTGACAAACTTGTGGAGTAAAAAAACCAAGTTTCTTTGGACTGAAAAATGTCAGGAGGCTTTTGATAGTTTAAAAGACATACTCAAAAGTGTGCCGGTTCTCACAGCTCCATCATTCAATCAAAATTTTATATTATCTGTTGATGTGAGTGATGTTGGGGTTGGAGCAGTATTGATTCAAGATGATAGAAATGGTGTTGATCACCCAGTGTGCTATTTCTCTAACAGGGGTCATGCTACCAGGTGAAGTGGGCGACAAAGTCGCCTAAAATATGTAAACTTCGCCTTCTTCTGTTAGGAAAGCGAAAACGACTTCGCCCTGTGATTTTTTGTCGAGATACATTGATCGACTATCTCCTTTTGAGATGCCCCCTCGCCTTAGCCAGGTTAGTTCCAGTGTTGTGTTGTAGCGAAATATATTCATCAAGCCATCAGTAGCTAGGCCTAGTTTTGTTGTCAATTACGTTGACAAATAAACTCTTGCACATTCACAGGCATGTGTTTTGATAGCTGATTGACCATTAACCCTTTCCGGAGTCGGTTAGCAACTATCAATGCCCGATTTCCGCATGTTATCCTTAATGATAAAAACATACAAACTTGTGTTTCGAAACATTAACAATAGTATGTAAATAACAATTTTGTGTTTTAACAACAGAATCGGTGATCTGGATATTTTAACTGCCTCTTGTAGACTATTTTGTCATAAAATTAGTTTGAAACTGTAAGTGAACCAGTAACGGGAAAATACATCGCTGTGTGTGGAAGTACCAGTTTAAAGTTTATTCGACTGTCTGTTTTCGTAAATCATCGTGCAGATATATTCAGAAAAAAATAAGATCCACAGAAAGCAAAGCCTAGGTATTATGTTATTTGAGATTTAACTTTAAAATTATGTAGGTCAGAAACGTATGGGACAATGCTATGTTGTGGAATTCGCGAAAAGCGCCGTATGGTCAAAGTTGTTTTCAGACATGACTCGTATTTATGAATATACGAAAAAAAGAAGCGCAGCTTTTTCTATCTAGCCAATGCCTAAAATTACTACAGGTATATAGACAAATAAAAAACCCAAAAATTTGCAATCTTATCAATGGACTGTTGAAATGAAGCTATATAAAGTGAGTGGTAACATTACGAAAATCGCTCCTTCTAAAAATAGATGCACTCACATGTCTGTGTTGGTTCGGTTGGAAAGAAGGGTGTAGTTCATATACCGACTATAAAGGAGCAATGTCTGTAATTTTATTCATTTTAGTGTTATGTATGAATAGTTACAGTAATGTTTTATTCGCAACAAAGAAATTAGGGCGAACAGTATGATCTGAACACACGTGTGCATTTGCCCTCATGTACATGGTACAGGGGTTGTTTCAAACTATTTACAAATCTTTCAAAGTGCCATTATTGTGAACTTTATTAAAGTATTTTTTAAAAATTGATTAAGGTAGGTTGATTAAGCATTTTTACTAACTTGCATTAACAATAATGTAATCTGGTTACTCAGTTAAAATTTGTTACAATGTTGTTTCTGTTATTCTGTTTTCAAGTGATATGGCCAAAATAACTCAGAACATTTTCTACTTGAAAATAAAGTATTGCTTAAATCCAATGCTAAATGCAAATATGAATACTGGGAAATAGAGGGCATAATTCAAATAAAAGAACACACACACACACACACACACACACACACACACACACATATATATGTTGTGTTTCTTGCTTCATGTCCACTTCTCCCTGTTGAGCTCTCACTTCTCCCTGTTCTGTCCAAAAGGAGAAGCCACTTCTCCCTAAAATTCAAATCTAGCTTGACCCCTGCTCTAAGAAATTAAATAAGCACCAAAGGAATTATTCAACAATTTAGAAGGAATGTTTGGCTTTAATATTGGCATTACAGCATTTTGAAGTTTACATTACCTCAGCTACTTCTCCGGTTCTTGTGTTTCGTGATCACAACCCCCTTACATTCATCGACAAGATGAAAAATAAAAATCAAAGATTATTAAGGTGGAGTTTGTTTTTGCAAGAATATAATCTTGATATCAGGCACACCAAAGGAAAGATAATTTGATTGCAGATGCACTTTCCCGTGTATAGAAATATTATTTCATGTACACTTTGTATAATTCATAAGAGTTTTCTTATGTAATTTTGTTTTACTTGATGTATAATTTACATATGGTAAAAAGACAGATTTATTATAAAAATCTTTATTTTTCTTTATGGGGGAAGTGTTACGTATATGTAATTTAATTACTTGTGCATTAGTTTTAAATTCTTTGTTATTTTTTTGTTTCATTACATTTTATTTTAATGATAATTTTCATTGGATTTGATTCTCTTTTCCAAAAATTGGTTTGACCCGATTAGCACTATTTTTAGCTCACCCTAGTTCATAGATTTTGTAAACATCAAGTGAAAATGATTGGCTATTACCAAGGTCATTTTCTGCTTGTGTGATAGCTCTAATTTGTAAACAATCTTTTTTTATTGAATCTTATAGTAAGATTCATTAAGGCTTATAAGTCTATCGGCTGTGTGCTTTTATTGCATTGTTCCATATGGGTGACCACATGGGCCACCATGTGATCTAAAATTGGGGTTTAATACTCATTCTCAGAGTTTTTTTTATTCAGTTGTATCTTTACACCTTGAGGGTACAACGTGTTTCTATTGTTGATGTCAGATTGTTTTGAAGTTCATCTATTTTTTTGGAATTTAATAATTTATTTTCTAGAAAACTAAATAAGTGCACTTTTTTAAAAAGTTCAGGGAGAAAGGTTTTCAGTGGAAATTTATTCTGGAATTCTAAATAGAAACATTATAAACTGTGATTCAACGAGGATCTGTTACCATCAGTACAACGACCTCATCTGACATCATCTCCTTCCATATTGGAATTTCATCGAGATTCAAACCTGGATTCAATTAGAACTGTTTAGTGATAGGTCTTATATTTTTCAATTCTAGGATTAATTTTTGGACTATATTCACAAACTCTAAGTCCTATTTCCTATTTTTACATTGTTTTCTAGGGAAATAAATTATTTTGTTAAAATATACAAAGCTTGTTGGCTTCACTCTTTTCTTTTGTTACTTTTGTACGAGCCTACACATAACAACATGTATTAGCATATGAAATGGTTTCTGATTCATTCCTTTTCTTTATAACACCCTAAATTTGCTTTACCAACATTTAATCCGCTATTTTGCGAGTAGTCTGCTCCTTTTCACTTCAGTTACAATAATTATTTTTTCCAGCGTTAAAATTTGTCTCTTTTTAGTTGGAGGTTCTTCCATTGTTATTAAGGTACTAGATGTCAATATTATTAGTGCTCAGTTGTATTATTGACTGTAAAGACAGTTTTGACATAACTTTGGGAAAATATGAAAAATCTATACATGTGCATTGCATATCAACAATTAATGAAACAAAAAGAAATAGTTATCTCATCCAGAAACAGAATCATTTACTCAGAGACAAAAGTCAACGGCTTAATTCAAAGAAGACGTAATGGGATTAACTGTATAAACAAAAGTGTGCAATCCAGTGTCACAAACTTGAACAGATGATAGCTTAGTGATTGGGATATAATCACTGTAACATCAGAAAAAAAAAACAACAAACATCATAAACTTTTAACACTACCAATTGAATCTCACAAAGGATTCTCACTTGCTGGTTTAATAGACAAATATCTTATTCACCCCCATGCAATACGGATTCACTCTAAGACAAAACAATATACGTGACCACTACATTAGTTTTGGCACTTCATTGTCAATTTGCGACATGTACATTAGCCTGGTTCACAGACTCTATCATCTGCACTACATACAAACTGGTAGCCAGACACCCCCTTTTATGTTTGGCTTTGATCAGAACAATCTCAACTATTCAAGCAGTTGTTGCTACAAATGATTACATAGAGTCTGTGGTGTCTGTCTGTTCTTGTGATATGGTCATTCATAGAGCTGGATAGTGTCCAACTTGTGCATATGGGCTGCTATAAGGCTGGGAACCAGGCTAAATGCTAGAATAATCTACATTTACTTTAGTCTGGTTTACAATAAAAAATATAAAACACTATATGCATACCTACAATTTTTAAAAACAAAAATTTTTTGAATGGTATAAGCGGTCATTGTTACGGGGGATTAAATAAAGGTCAGTGGAGCTTATCCTCATTTTTTGCAATGCTATCATTCATAGCAGTGTTGAAATTAATATTTTTCCAAGACTTGGTGGTCACATTCAGCAGGTGGTCGCTCATGGCAGTGTGTTTATATAATAAAATCGATCTGTGCATTACGATTGTGGTCAGAAATGACAGGTGGTTGCTCATAACAGGTTTTACTGAATAAGTTATTCTTTCACACACTCAATGCCAATTATTGCTGGATATTCAGCTGAAAGAAATGGGACATCACTGTTACTGTCACTACATCCATTCCTTCAGAGTACCATCCCCCCCCACCTAACATGAATTGTGCATTACCACTCACCCTTAAAAGCATGTAACTAAAAATTATGTGCAAACCTTCATAGCTAAAAATTTAAGCACATTTTATACACTTGAGTGCTTATTGTCTGTATGTATCTTTATTCCAGGAATTCTCTTACAAAACATTTTACCATAAAACTAAATGGTTCATCCAAAGTATGTTGCTTTTGTTCATCTAGTGTCCTACAGTGGCTCTTCAAATCACTAAATGTGTGTCTTGAAAGTACAGCTCAACCAAAATTTTTTATTACCAATGTCACATTGAAATGGTTTATCTCATGTATGTATCTTCATATGCCTTTTCAAAGTACTACTCTGGGTAAACATTTGATCACAAATTCCACAAGTGAATGGTTTATCTCCAGAATGCATCATCATGTGCTGCCTCCAGGAGGTATTGTGGCCAAATATTTGATCACAAATTTCACATCTGAATGGCTTATCTCCAGTATGCACCCTCACGTGCTGCTTCAAATTAGCACTCTGCCTAAACATTTTCTGACAAACTTCACATTTAAATGGTGTATCTCCAGTATGTACCTTCATGTGCATCTTCAAACCACCACTTGCACTAAACATTTTATGGCAAATTTCACATTTGAATGGTTTATATTCAGAATGTACACCCATATGCCTCTTCAAATGACTTCTCTGTGTAAAAGTTTTATCACAAATTTCACATTTGAATGGTCTATCTCCAGTATGTATCAACATGTGCATCTTCAAATTTGCACTCTGCCTAAATATTTTATGACATTCTTTACATTTGAATGGTTTATCTCCAGTATGTATACTCCTGTGCATCCTCAAATTACTACTGTGCCTAAACATTTTATGACAAACTTCACATTTGAATGGTTTATCTCCAGTATGTAGACCCATGTGCTCCGTCAAATGGTTACTCCGTGTAAATGTTTTATCACAAATTTCACATTTGAATGGTCTATCCCCAGTATGTATCTGCATGTGCATCTTCAAAGTCACATTTTGCTTAAATATTTTATGACAAACTTCACATTGGAATGGATTATCTCCAGTATGTAGGACCATGTGAATCTTCAAAGCATCACTCTGCCTAAACATTTTATGACAAACTTCACAAGTGAATGGCTTACCTCCAACATGAACCCTCATGTACTTCTTCAAAACACCATTGTATTGAAACATTTTATGACAAATGTCACATTTGAACGGTTTATCTCAAGTATGTATCGTGTGCTTCAAATAATGAACGGTTCAGCAGCGTACATTGCTTAGAACCAAAGCAACACCTGCGTTTGGAACCAATGGCCATACCTAACACGTAAGTATGACATTTTCACGGATTGTACTGATGATGATGATGATGATGATGATGATGATGATTATTAGTATTATTATTATCATTATTATTAAGGTTGTTGCTCATGACCACGCTACTGATTATGTTGAAATATATTACCATTGCTAAATTATTGATATAGCAAAACCATTGTGTGTGTGTGTGTGTGTGTGTGTGTGTGTGTGTGTGTGTGTGTGTGTGTGCAGTGGCGTCACTAGAGTTGGTGTCACCCAGTGCGGTAACTCATGGTGTCACCCCCATGGACCTCCTTCCTGCACACAAAATTCAAAAATTTTATAGACAGTCATTTTTGTGTCACCCCCGCTGATGATGTCATCCGGTGCATTCCGCACCCCTCCCCCCAGTGACGCCACTCTGTGTGTGTGTGTGTGTGTGTGTGTGTGTGTGTGTGTGTGTGTGTGTGTTTTGGATTTTGAGTGTAGCTTTAACAATTTTTCAGTCATATCGCTGCGATGTATGCAGTGTGGCATTTTATGTAATATCTAGCACTAGGGCATCATGCCGCAGACATATAGCATCATGTCCCACCCAGTCACATTATCCTGACACCAGGCCGACAAGTTTTAGCACTAACCTCTTAATGCTGAGCGCCTAGCGAGGCAGCTGTTAGTACCATTTTTATAAGTCTTTGGAATGACTCGGTCGGGGTTCGAATCCGCTACCTTCCGCATCCGAGGCGGACGCTCTAACCAATAAACCACCGAAACGGTATATTTGTTTTTGATGTAGGCCCTTTAATCATATTTAAGGATATCATATTTAACATTTAAGACGATCCCCTTTACTTGTTTACTGATTTGCCATAATAAAATTGGAAATTTTCTGATGAACTTATATAGGATCGACTGCAATTAGTTCCAAAATCTAGGTAAATCTGACAGAAAGTCTTCTACTAATTGCCGGAATGGAAAGTGAATATATGATTCAATTATACTGAAGACAACATTGCAGATTTATCATGTTTTCATTTCGCATCATCATCGCTGTCGTCATCATCATCATCATCATCATCATCATCATCATCATCATCAAAACCCGATGTGATGGTAGTTTATTACTTCATGCTGTGTCTCCGTGTATATTCTATTGTATTTGTTAATCATTGTATTTGTTAATCTCCATACAAATCGTTATCAAGACGTGTGGCTAGGTTGGCTTTTATTTGTGATCTCATTTGATTCAACATTTCAATGCTTTCTTTTATTAGTTATGATCCTATATGCCTACTGGCATTTAAAAAAAAAAAAAGTAGTTTTAAATATAATGATTATAGTGATATATCTGAGTAAAGCGATATTTGTCAAAATCTACAAATTACTTGAAGATTTTTATTGGATTCACTTTATATTAAGAGTACTGACTGTCATAATAATTAAAGAAATAAAAGCTGTAGATGGGAAGAAAACTATACAAATAATATCATAATATAATCGGTGCTGAGTGCATACATGCCCTGTATGACTTTTAATACAGTGAAAGTCATAAAGATCATGTAGGCGTTTAACACCTGTTCCTTTGAAAGGTCATTATTTACACGCCACGAGAAGTACATACGGCAAAACTCAAATTCGTATTACCCTTTACTGTGATGATTAGGCTCGACGTGCTCTTTCCTTGACCCAGTTTAGTACGTAACCACTATTGTAGAAATCCACAGAGATCGATAATTTACGTCTGGAAATTTCTTTACGACAGTTAAGGTACCGAGCGTTCAATATTCGAGACTGAATATACTTTGGTTAAACAAAATTAGTATCAGATGTTAAAGCAACAATTTACATTTCATTTAAGATGAGTAAATGCTCATATATGACATGTGTGACTTCTTTTATAGTGTACCACATTTTTTCTTAACCTCTAGTTGTTTATAATACATAAGTGTAACGGGGGCTTTAAAACATTAAAGCCTCCTTAATTGATTTGGCGGTCGTAATCTAGGGAATGACCTCCCACGGTGTTATTGCCCAGTGTGGACAGATAGATGGAACGTTAACAGATAACTGAGCAAGGCTATTGAAAGAAATAAACAACTACGAGCCCCCTTTATCAGTAAATAAAAATAAATTTAATCAATTAATACATAACCAAAATTTCACTTTTCAATTCTACAGATTTACTAAAATAAACTTGATCAATTCATACATAACCAAAATTTCACTTTCAATCCAACAGATTTACATTGATAAAATTTAGTCGCAGTGTTCAATTTACATCATGTTACGAGTTATGAATTAGAGAGTACAATTCCACGCTTGACAGCATCACCTAACCTCTCTCTCTCTCCTCTCGTCTTGTTTTTCCACGTCTACTGTGTAACCTTTGGTCCCCTTTCTGACCCTGATTCTTCCGACCTCTTTTAGATGCGGATTTCCCTCTGACTCATCGGGTTTTCCTTTTTCTTTTTCTTCATTTCCTTCTCGAGGCTAAAACTGTTTCCTTAAATTCAGAGTATTACGAGAGCTAGATTTGTTTCACCACTTATCTGTATATATATATATATATATATATATATATATATATATATATATATATATATATATATATATATATATATATATATATATATATATATATATACACACACACACACACACATACTGTCTTTGTTCGTATTCAGATTACCGATTCACACTGCATAAATTCTGACATAACGTGATCTTAACAAATAACTGTCCTTGCAGATTTCCGTATTTCGGTAAGGTACACCGTTATATTAGTACGAATGACCTTAGCTCGGCATTTCATTGCCCCCGCCTCACGGCAATTGATTAGAAATTACCACGTGCTCTCTACAGACAAATGCGGCCGTATATACCAGCATACATTACTACACGTCTTTTTTTACATTTGACTAGTCAATTCTGTTCAATAAGATAAATGTTCAATTACTTATGGCATAATATTCACTAAATCTAGCTACAGTAACCAATAACCTGCAAGATCATTTAAGCATTGCGAAATCATATATAAATATACAGTTGTCATTAACTCACGATAACAGTATCATCCTACACAGGAAATCAATTTATGTAATCATAGCAAATATGAAATACTGCATATTTGAACATTCTTTGGGTTACATCATAAATGCCTATAAATACTGCACATTGAATGTTTGATTACATGCAATCCGTCAATTCTATCCATGAACTAATAACTGTTAAATTAAAGAATTAAATTGCATAACTCTCTAACGTTTCAACAGAGTCCTACGAAATGAATACACGATACATGCGTGAATCATAAGCATATCAACACATTTGCATAAAACCAAACAAATGAAAATAGAATATTATATGGAAACTAAAATTGCGTACCTTAATGCTATTTCTTTCCACACAAACCGTGCGTCCTAGCACTATAGCCTTTCTTCCTTTTTAAGACAGCTATCTGGCCTTTCTCCAGTTAACGAGGGAAACACAATTCTATTGTTCCCACGGAGTTGGACCTGACTTCTCACAAGGCAAGAGTCGAACAGAAGAAATTTGTCTAAAGTTGCTCCTATAAATTATCAGTCTCCCAAAGTGTACGCCTTAATTTCTACTGACCAATCGGAAGTAACTGTTCCTAAAATTCTCCCCAAATAATCATGCCTTTCATCAGATATTAAAAGCCTAACGTATGCTGCAATTAACTTTCCTTTGAAGATTAATTATTTGACATAAAGTCCTCTTCCAATCGATACGGTCGGTATTCTATGTACTCTTGTCACTATACCGTTACGATGATTCGGTCAATTCCACTGAAGCTTAAACGTAGACCCCTTTATGTTTCAGAGGTGAAATAAGAGAAATATCAGTGAACCTTCTAAGACCTTTTGCCTTGACTAAGCTAACTTCAATGCACAATTTATTCAACATTACTTTTCAATAAGTCTTCAAATTTCTACACATTACAATAAGTCAAATCCTTTTCTGAGCACTTGCATTTGACCAGTTTGGTATGGTTGCCGTCATTCGTTTCTTTATTCTAATATTTTCATGAGTGCTTTCAACTGTTATTCCAATCATTTTTGATGATCGTCTTCTATTTTCTTCTAACGACTGTTTCAACAGGAAATAATATGCTGTTAATAGGTTCAAGTCTGTTTTCAAACTACTATTCCTTAAGATATTATCCGAAGTTCCAAATAGTCATGCATTGGCCATATTGGATATTAAATCAGCCCTAGTTTCATTTAGAAAGAAAAAGATATCATAAGAAGTCTTTTAGTGAAAAGATCATGTTGATATGACCATCGATTCATGAGTAGCGATAATAACATTTTAAAGATGGTCACTGTTGCGGCTATATTGTTAGTCCAAGAGGCATATTTTTCATTAGGCGCAACTACATGATGGCATGAATGTGTATCTAAAGTTTCATGTTAATCCTCCAAACAGATTAGGAGTAAAGGTAATACATTTATTCTAAAGGACGGTGGACAGATGGACACAGGAATAACTGATGACTTTTATCAAGATGGCTTCTGCGGTGGCCATATTAGACATCATAAGATGAACACCATTTTTACTTTGGACTAACTATTCAGCATAAGAAGTCATCGGACGAGACCACCAATGGCAATTTTAGTTACTGATTAGCGATACGATTTTAAAGATGGCTGTTGTAGCGGCCATATACGACATAAGAGTAGCAAAGGAAAACCAGGTTTTTAGCTCAGAGACCCCCTTCCCCCTCCAAAAATCCATTTCTTCACCTCCGATGATGACTTTCATATGACAGAAAAAGAGGTCTCTGACCTAGAAACCATTGTTACAGCCATGCTAAATTTAAATTATCTAAAATCTTGTTTTCTATTACTACTGTTACAAAATCTAAATTATTTAAAACCATATGTTCCTTTACTACTGTTACAGCCATGTTGAATTTAATTTAAAATATAATACAGGGCCTTCTTTACGTTTAACAGATCTCTGCACACTCACCCCATAATCAACCTCGTATTGAGTGCAAAAATAGCACCCACCAAGTGGTGACATGGTGGGAGAATGTGCTTTTGTCTGTGGTAGTTCGAGGGCTGGCGGAGCCCCATACTGTTCTAGAAAAATCTGGCATCCTAACGCCCCCGCCGGCAATGTGCTGGTCACCGGAATAGAACTCAAGAGCTCAACTACGAGAATTCAACACTCTAACACTTTCTCCACGGACTCTTCTTACAAATATACGTTTCAAAATTGTTATGAAGTACCTAATGATGTTCACTGCAGACAGACTGAAAAATTGTTAAAGCTACATTAAAAACCCAACACACTGGCACACGTTTCAGAAATATGTTGAATAAAATACAATCCAACGTATTTTGTGTGAGGGAAGACTACATAAATGAAGCAAACAGATCTGCCGGATGTTGTTGTGAAACAGCTGTCGCAGTGTACATGTATAGCTGAAAGCCAATAACTTACCTGGAATTTGCACAGTTATATAACCTACTGAAATTAACGCAAGATAATGTACATAAAATTTATCAGTTAAAAGGAGTAAAATATTATTTTGCATTACAAATTATACTGATTCACACACACAAACAAAAATATCAAAACGGTCACGTATTGGAAGCACACTCTCTCCTTTTAACCATTGGGTCAATGTTTTGCAATTTACTGTACGAGTTATCTCCCATCAAAATACAAAGAAGAAAGACAGAGTTATCTCCAGTCCAAATATAAGGAAGACAGACAGGGTTATCTTCTTTTAAAGAAGTTCATCTCCTATCACTAGAACATCAACAGTAGCTATTAAAAATAATTCATTGTCGTGTTTATACTAATAAAATTTAATTTTTCCGCTTACTTTTCGATTACCTTCGAATAACTATCTCATTACCACCCTGTTGACAAAATACTTACAACCTTTTGCAAAAACCTTCGCCCGGTTTACGTCAATATTAATCTTGGTATATTTTTCTTGACTGATCGGCTTATGAAGATTATCATACTTTAACTTGAGCTCATCTCGTAACTTTTCAAGATGATCAAAATATTTGCTGTTATTTGATTTAATAAGCGAGAGTTTAATTCTATCAAATTTACTAAAATAAGTACCTGAAATTTCAGTATATTAAATTCAAATGATAATTGCTGGCCATTAACAATTATTTTTTAATTTTTCTACTAACTCCATCGGCTAACGTTAAATTTTCGAACATTATTTCTAAAGTGAAGACAAAATTAATTAAAGATGATATAGAATATATCATCTCCGGTACTGGCATAATTTCCAATAGCTAACGTATTAATTCCGTCCTCGGAATAGCGTTTGTCGTCAAAATTACTTTGTCCACGTTTTATAATGGTATCTGTTTCAAGTCTGTGATGATTTCTTCTCATAACATTTGTTTTAATAAAGCCGACATTATTGTTTAGAGCTGCTTTAAAATCATCACATTTCATACACATTTTTACGTATCCGCCAGGAATACCTTTTACTTTTTTTGTCAGTTTATTGTCATCTAAAAGTACGGCATACATTTTACTTCTTAGTCCATCAAATTCCCTAACTAGTACAAACATAAATTCATCTTTCATCTTGCCGATGACTTTCTTGTCAGTTGGATCATGAAATCCACTACTTTTTAGATAATCCGATAAATCAAACAACTCTTTATGATCATAAATATCTTGATAAACATCCTCACATTTTATGTTATAGACAAGTAAGTCCGTATCAGTAAATAGCAACTCCGAATTTGGCCAAACTATCTTAGTAAAACTATAGTGAAAGTCGTACATTAGCCATTTTGAAATATCAAGTACAGCTGCACCAACATAAATCGGTTTATGTAACTTTAAATTTGTCTTTCGTCGTGTATTGCAACAAGATTTTCATTAAATATTTTCATACTGACAAAACCGTCATCGTTAACTAATTTAATTTTGCGATTTACAGCATTTACAATTTCAATGTTTACTCGCTTTCTGATATTTTCCATAGTCTTACCGAATACTGAATTGTTCATCAGCTTGAAAAGGTTTTTCTCAAAGTCGGTCTTAGCAATAGCACGACGTTTGGTATTTAAATCAATATAATCTGCCATCCACCGTGATTGATTGAATTTTAGCACGCGATGAACCTTCCTAGGGACTAAGCCGTGGTCGACTGCTTGTTTAAAACTTTTGTAATGTATCACATAATTCCGTTTACTGAGTAAATTTTGGAACTAGCTAATTGACGATCGAATTTTTTGCTGTTGTCATTGCCTGTTGTTCAGGCGATAATAAACTATAATCCATCATCACTGACTATGCACAAAACGGATAGTCGTTATGTAGATTATGTAATGAAGTAGGATAATCAACATCAACTTCAACAAAATAACTAACATTTTCTGGGAGATTTTTCTCAGTTTCTTTAAGAAATTGATCTGGAGTTATCCAGTGAAATCCACTGCAAGGCTTTGGCTCTGACACTGCATAATTATATGAATTATTTGATCCAGATGAATAATATAATTTGACGGTAAATTTTTATCGTAATATTTTAGGTACTTATTGTTAGCTACCGCATATTTTTTTTTTTGTTATAACGCTAATTCCGCCGCGAATCCCTTTTTCAATAAAATTAAACATATCAATATCAGTTAAGAGATCCAGTTCTATCCTGCTTGTTTTTAGCAGAGCATCCCATGACAATCCTGGAGCAGAATAATACCAACATGGATCTAATCCATAATTTTCATGATTAACTTTACGAAAGCTCTCGAAAACATCTGCTAACAATAACACATCTGTTTTCAAATATAAATCATGGTAATCACCAAATGTCTTACAACCAAATTTATTCCAAGTTTCTTTTGCGTATTTGTACTCGTTGTAGTATACACCTTCGCCTTTTATCTGCGAGTAAAATTTATCTTTGTCAGGAAGAGAAGTTTAATCAAATCTGCTCCAGTCGCCGAGGTACTCGTACTGAAAGACACCTTTTTTGTCAGGTAGGCATAATTCCCACCAAAGCAACTTCGTAGATTAGCAAACCTGCTACAACATTTTACAAGCTCATCCAACGGCGCCGCCATAAATTGCAGACTGTCTATGAAACGTAATTTGCCGTGCGTAACTGACATATTTATCAAAATTGTTTGGAATACATTTTATTTCACTACCTAACCTTTGTTTAGATTTAATTTCCTCATCGCCAAATGCTTCGACAATAATATGACTATCATAACCACGGAAATTATGTAAAACGACAGGAATAAAATCTGGCGCATAAAATTTTAGATTACAATTATTATGTGCGTCTCCGCGATATTGGCTGGATAAATGACAGTGATCGCGCACTGTATCGAGGCCGAGGACTGGTTTCTCGCAGATATGACAATTAACTGCCCTGGAAAAATCAAGTTGCTGTTTGGGTGTTATTTTTTATTGGAGCCGTTTTAGATATTTTGTCGGTGATTTTATTAACATCATCTATTAAATGTTTTAGTAACCACACAGCAGTATTTTTACCTATGTACAATTTTATTTGACTTGAAAAATTGTCGTTAGCGCAAACAAACTACTTTATAAGCTACTCCACAGGGAACATGTTGTATTTTTCTGGTGTTTGATTTATTTGGATCATTTTCTGCGCCTGCCACAGGAACAGTAAACACTCGAAGTCAGCATAAATAACAAACTGAATGCTTATGATTATAATTTTTAAATTTTAAAACTATTTCTTTTTCTGTTGGCATTGTTATTTTTTGAACATTAACACATTATTTAACATGCTCTTGTAAAAGTCCAGGTTTAGATAAACCTTGTAAACAACGATAACAAAAATATTTCTTATTTTTATCTTTGCTACTTTGTCTACCAACTAGACCGTAAAAGTGTTTGATCCAAACGTAATGTCCTTTATAAAACAGCAATTTTATTGTGTTTTGTGTAGCTTTTTCTGAGATTATCTGGGATAAACATTTTCTCGCTCGTCAAGACCAAACACATTCAATGAAACATCACTTTGTCCCTCAAACTTTGATATTTGATTTTCAGCAACTGGAAAGTTAATGCCATTCAAATTTAATTTTGATACGTGACTAATATACTTGTCGACGCGATCAGCATCTTTTCTGCTGGAAACATCGCAGAGAGAATAACCCACTGGAAACATTTGTTATCAGAGTTCTTTACGTTTATGCAACTTTTTTTTGTTGTTTTTAATATTTTGAGGCAGGTCAACGTAAGAGTTACCGCGAAGTACGCTATATTTGCTGTATGAAATAAACCTTCCTCTGTCACCTGAAATTTTCAACCTGATCCTGATGCAGTAAATTCTTCCAATTTTGTATTTATTTCCTGATGTATTTCATCAGCAACTGAGGAAATATTTGTTACAGCTAACATTTTTCGTGATTTAGCTGTTAAATATGGTTCGGCAGGCTCTGTATCTTTATGAGGTGCATGTGACTTTGATAAAATAACATGATACTCTACTATTAGTTTGATACTTTTATGTACTGCAAGTTCTATAGTTACAGTCGGATGCAGAATATGAAACAAATTTGTAGAGTTAAAATTTGCTAAAATATTTTGATTATCAAATTTATAACTGTTATCGTAACCGAAAAACGCGGCAGCTATTTTTGTAGGTTCTCCTATAAGGTTCTTTTTAGCTATATCTCGCAATTTCAACATTGTTATATAATATTTTATATATTTAATTGATATTGCTAGTTTGAAAATCAATTAGAGATAAAAAAAATTTTAAGGTATAATGACACAAAATTGGAGACATACCAGCTGGACAAAGAGTTTACAGAGTAAATGGATCTATAAATGATGATAATATTGAAAACGTGTCTTTGTAAGATGAACTTCAACTCATCCCGTGTTCAATTTATATGAGGCTAATGATCTCGGGATTATTCGAAATATTCAAACGAAAATAGTTGTTGGTTTTATGAACAACAGCGGTTATCTTAGAAAAACTGTTATAGGAACACTAACAAATGACGTTAATTATTCATCACATCGTTTTGTTTACGAAACGTTTAAAGGACCTATACAAAATGATTTGGTAATAGACCACGTCAACGGAGTTAAAACAGACAATCGTCTAGAAAACCTCGAACTTGTCACACCTAAAGAAAAGAGCAGACAAGGACGAGGAGGTGGTATTAATTTCAGATGTTCTGCTAAACCTATAATATCATATATCATTGGTACAGGTGAGGAACTAGAGTTTCCTTCGATAACAACTGCAGCAAAATTCTTTAACATCAGTCCTATGTCAATAAAATTTGTTGCAGATGGCAGGACAAGATCAGCAACATCACAATCGATATTTGACAAAATCGTTGTCCAATACGACAATTAATTATATTTTCTAGCTCGATTTTAGTTAGGCAATTGTGAGCAAACATAACAACATCATCTCTATCAATCCTCAGCGTTATTACTGCGCTTTCATTATGTTTATTTTTTCTGCTGCTGTTAGCAGACTTTTATTAGAATCACCTTGCGTCACATTAACGTCAAGAGAATAAGAACTGTACCCCGACAATCATTTTCGCACTGCTTCGGGTAATTCTTTGTAATTTAATATATTAACTTTCTGATGATATTTTATCTCGTTAGTCATTTATAATAGTAAAACAGATAAAAATATATTATAATATGGACCTAATGAAACGACTTGGGGATATATTCGCAGACGCGTCAGCAAGCTACGATATACCTGAAGGTTATACGGAAGACGATATTCTATTTTACAACGACGACGAACAAGACGAAATTGTTGGTGTGGTTGACAAAAAAAATTACAGCAGACCGACAACTGGACGATATGATGTTAAATATCATATCACAAAGAAAATCTCGAAATTTAATTTTTCATGATATAAAAATCAATCTTTTTTGCGGCTGATAAAACCATTTTAAAACATTAGAATTCCAGACCGACAGAAACATATAAAATTCGACTTTATATTTGTCAAGATTTTTAACCTAATGATGATCTCTGACGATCGCAGACAATGTCTAATATCGTTATGTAAACCTGTAAAATGTAAATCTGTCAAACGTAAGTACGAGGAAATTTATAGCAATATTATTATTTTATCGACTTAGTTGGAACCCAGCTGTTAAATTTATCGCTGTAGCCGCGCCACTTGACAAGGCTTTTTATTACCTTTTTCCTGATAACTTTTTCAATAACGAAAACATCTTGCTCAGTTTTATGCAGTTCTTGTTCGTAAAAACTACCTGTTATTGGTTCACCTAATAAATCCTTTAGTGCATATGTTACAGGTTTTGTCAGTAAAACTTTATCAACAACAAATACTTCTTCGCTCCAGTTTGGGGTAAATCCTTTTTCAAATGTTTTCTTCGTTAGAGAAATTCCAACTCGATCACCAACTTTAAATTTATGTCTGCGATACATGTTTTTGTTTGCAAGAATCGGATTTTTAATTGCGTCGCTTGGTGACATTTTTATTGATCTGTGCTTCGTGTTATTATACTTCCCGATAAGGTTCTGTAGATCGTCGATGTATTTATTTGTATTTTTAGTTGTCAAATATTTATGTATCAGCTCATTTAGTGTGCGATTAAATCGCTTGACGACAACACTTTTTCCTTCGTTTCCTGTAACATACTTTTTTAAGTTATTTTGTTCCAGAAACTGTTCGAATTTTTAATTAAAAAACTCCTCCGTGATCGGTTCAGACCTTATTCGGCCTTCTTTCCGTACTAAAGATAATTTGTTTTAACTCATCAGTCATCGATGTTCCAGTTTTATCCGAAACAGGTACACTAAACGCGTATTCATTAAAAACATCCATGACGTTAAAAAGATATTTCACGCCAACGTTAAATTTACTAAGGCCTGACACATCTACTAAATCTAACGCCCAAATATCGTCAACGGCATTCGCGACAACTTTACGTCTCGGAAATCTTTTTTTAGGTTTATGTAGCCCTGATGCCAGATCATCATACAATTCTTTTCCAAGACCTAACTTATATTTGTTACTATCATTGTTTGAACTAACCTTCTATCAAATCGTTCTCTCATATTTACAGTTTCATATCTTTAAGTTCGTCTAGCATTACTTTATCAAAGCCGTGCTTATCTTGTTCGTTATCACGATAACAAATATCATGACGCATTGCTACTACATCGACACCATTGTATGGTTCTTCTCCTGGTAATGGATTATCGTTTTCGTCTAACTGTTCGTCCAGTGGATTGTACGGCCCAGTCTATCTATGGCCAGGCAATGTCCAACCAGTCCTGGCCTTGGTAATTTTCCAATAAATTTGTGGATGTCAATGCCGCTGCCAATTACCTCACCTCGATTGCATGATTGACAGTTTGTAACGATTTTATCTTCTTCTATGCAAAGATCTTTATCACAATTACAATTACATTTCATTTTATTTTTTAATCATGGTCTAAAATATTTATCTTCGTCGATTGATCATCTACTAAAATAACTCTGTCGGGACACATTCCAGCTCCAGTTGTCGATTTCACATACTTTTGTTCTACCGCAAACAGCGCAAATGCTTTTAACATCACCCTGTTGTTCTTTATTTTTTCTGTTGTCTCGTCGGTATTCGCTGTTTTAGTTTTACATTTGAGACAATATGTTGACATATTCGTTAGTTTAGATAAAATTAATTGCAATCTTATCATTAACGTGAGAAGGTTGACTGTCAAACTGTAAAATAAATTTTAAAAAGTAAATTTAAGCTGGGACATCTGTCGGACGAACATAATACAATAATAACCACAAGCTGATGTTCCAACCGGCTGTAGTTGATTAGACGAGTAATTTATTTTTTTAAATTTTATAAAAATATATTTCTTATAAGATCACTCTGAGGAAGTCCGAACGAATCAAAATAATTATTGCTATGGATTGAAACCCAGTAAGTGCCTGATCCATCATCGAAGTTTTGTACATTTACAACACACGAACCACCTGCTGGTACATTATCTAATTAATCTTTGGAAAATACTCCACGAAATCCGACAATGTCATTCAATCTCGACATAATTTCGAAATTACTCAACGGCGGTGACGTCAACGGCGTCTGGTGCCCAGTAGAGTCATTCTACGTCCTATCCCTAGCAGATTTGGAATTAGACTGCCTGCTAACCCTGCTAGCAGCGGAGAGAAAGGAATAATTTTTCCTTGTTTTGTTTTTCTTTGCGATTTTGTCGTTGTTTTCTTCGGCGACTTCTTCTTTTTAGCTGACGCTGGCGATTTCTTTTTAGCTGGCATTATATTATTTATTGTTATATAAAATTTGTTTTATTCCATCGCCGGATACCTCCTTTTTAGTTGCTGCAGATAATACTCTTGACGCTGCCGCTAGTCTCAGTGTTCCCAGCACAGGCATAATCTTTGGTAAAATTACAGAAAGTTCTGGTCCAAAAAATCCACCGTGTTTTGCCATAAATTTTACCTGTGCAACAGATAACCTAAGGATAAAGAGTTTTCCCTATTCTAGCCTACTGATTTGGTTTTGTGTTAACATTACTTTCACTGCGGCGGCGTCCGTCTTTGGGGATATCATTACAGAGATAGAATTAAGATTAGCAACCGCTGCTGACAATATTTTAATTTGACCGGGCGTTAGGTATATTTCTGTAGCTGTGTATTCCGTTTTCATTGTATACTTGTTTGTTATATTAAACTTGGACAGTCATTGTTCCTTTGGCTTAGTCAATCGTCAAGAATCGATCGCTGGACACAAGCGCAAATACGTTTAAAGGAGCCCATGGAACTCCTCCAAGCGTCCGAGTTACTTCTCTTTCTGAGGCTGAATTAATCTTTCGATCGGAGTGTTTTGATACGTCAAAGGAAAAGATAGGACAAAGAGTACGAAATTCTTCAATGTTAACCTGTGATCCGCTGTCAGCATCCTGATATTTTTGCATCGCTTCCATCAGGTACATATACGCTCTAGTAACATTTTTTGCATCGCCTGCTGTACAATTACATTCGATCGCTCGTTCTGGGTATCGTTTAGAGTTTATTTTGACAGATATCCTCCTGACATCAGCGTTATCGAAAATGGCGTTATTTTGTAGTTGGCTACCAAGTCGTGCTGTTTGCTGAAAAACAGCAAATACATACCTTGGTAATTGTTCGCTCGAAGTAGCTGTAATATGCCATGTGTGATCAATTGAGTTAGGAACACTTGTTTGATATATTTTATATTGAAGAAAACAAATCTTTTTTGTAAAAGCCTCTAACGTTGTGTTAAGTTCTTCTAACTTATCTTTTGAGGGAACAATTCGAGGCATCCACAGCGCTAATTACATAATCACAAATTTTGCGTCCGCTCCACCAATCCGAATAAAACAATTATTTTGGTCTGCACGTTCTAAAATAAGTGTGTGTTTCAACCCTCGAAATACCTTATGATAGTCGCGACAAAATCCAAATGTTGTGCTTAACGGCAACATCATTGCTATTTATTGTGATCCCGCTGAAAGCGCTTTTCGTTTCGCATATCCCTCCTTGTTACGTTGCTGTAGTGTGTTTGTGACGGCATTTCCAATATCAGCAACTGCATTCTAAGCGGGATTTGCGATTAGATTATTGTCATCTGCGCCAGGAGCACCAGCACCAGTACGAAATTCATTTCCAATAGCTTTTCCTAGTCATGTATCTGCAATATTACCATCAGCTGCTGTTAATATCCTACCGCGAACTTCTAGCATAGCCTTGTGAGGCAGCAAGAACACATCTTCATCTCTTGTGTTAAATTTTTTTGACCAGCTTTATTTGTTTCGTTTGAGTTCTCGTCGAGGTATTCAATATACTCGAATTCTGTTGCTGTATTGTCAGTATCATATTCCTCAACAAAACCAAGATAATTTTAACTGACATTTTGTATTTTATAATTGTTACACAAAATTGCTAAATCTGAGGCAAATCTAATTTTCGTTTTGTTTTGTTTACTAGCTTACGTACCACCTCCTCACTGCGTGGTGACAGTAATTTCTTTGTTGCAGCTACCATAGCTCGTTTTGTTTCCACTGTTGGTGTAATATCTGATATTGCTCGTTTTATTTCCGACGCCGTAGGTGTTGAGCCCTTAATTAATTTTGTCCTACTGCACTGCCTGCTGCGCTAGCTGCCCCCGTCGCAAAAGCTTGTGCAATTGGTGCTACTTTATGTGCATCTCCTGGGATATTCACGATCACCCTTGTAAATATATTTCCAAAAAATCCACCTACAATAGTTCTTCTAAATTTTTGTCTCATCGTTGTTATTAAATTAGGTTTACAAAATTTATTTCGATCTATACGTTGCGTAAGTGTAAATAATACGTGACAATTCCATTGTTAAGATCTATTTGTTGTCCTGATTGATCTGTTAGTTGCATTGTTTTGTTGGCTATTTGATTTTCAGGAGTAATCGGATAGTATATTATTTGTCGAAGAGTAATTTGCATCAGTGAACCAGGCGGAACATCTGGCGAAAAAACAATAGATTGCTTGACCGTGACTTCCCTTGGCTGTGTAAGACCCTAATGCAATAGAACAATTGATAAATATTGTATTTACTTCTGTTATGTTAACTGGTAGATCTCCATCATACTATATGCTTTGTTCTGTAACACTGCCATACTGTCGACGATTAAATCCTAGCAACGATGCGATACTGGTCTCTGGTGAAAAATCGATCATCAAATTATTTTTTAATTTGATTCTGGCTCGTAGCGTATTATAGTTTGCAGTTAATTCAAAATTGTCTGCTGTAGTGTGTTTTGTTATCAACTCTCTTATCGTTTTGTTAAGAGCAGTTACATTATATGCCCTCTGTGGTATTTTGACTGACACCCAAGCTGTCCACTATCTCGTTGTCGATTTCAGTACCTGTATTACATGTTTCATTTGATGATATTAATAAGATAAGTCAGTCAACCAGTTTAGCATTTGATGTAAAAACTTTAACGCCTGTTCCAGTTTTTTCCTCTGGTAATTTTTTTTCTCGTTTACTTTCGTACTTATCAAATAATAATCTTTTAAAAGTCCATTTATAATCTTCTGATTTACCTCGATACTGCCCTGCTGTCGTACGTAAAACATCAGCAATAATTCCTTCTCTTATAGTATCCATCATCACCAACATTTCTGTTTTAGCTTCTTCTATTTTTTTTTTTATCAGCTTCTATACCAGATGTAGAAATTTTTTTCTAATGTTTTTATTAAATTTTCAAATTTTCCCTTTGACCAATTTCGAATATTTTCAATGTCTTTGATATTATATTTTTTTAAAAAATCATCGTATTCTTCGTCTGATATTTTAATACGTGCATTGTTTCTGAAAAATACTATCTGATTTTTGAGTGGCATTATTTTCACGACAGATTCCGTCACCATTTTTGTTTGTGCCCAGCCAATTCCTTAGTTTCCTCTGACAAATTTTGTATCAGCCTTCTTAACTCGTCTGGATTAACCGTCAAACTTGCAATAGCACGTTGTAGCTCAAGAGGGTCATTTATTAATCTGTCAAATTCAGGCTGTCGTGAAACAGGATCAGCAATATTTGTAACAAGTTCCTCTACAATTTCTTTAGTTTCCGCTTTTGATCTTTCTCCTGGTAAGCCTAACAAACCTTTTTCTTTAATTTTTTTCTAGTTCTTCTGGAGATAACGCAGATATTTCTGGTTGTTTGCCAAGTACTGCTTCGGTATCAGGTTTAAAAACAAATTAGCGGCTGTTTCTTCTGCTTGAACTTGTCCACGATGAGCTTCTTCCACCCTTTTCTTAAAAACAACTTGAGATGCTGCAAGCTTTTTTAGTAATTCATTCTTTTTTATGATAATCCATTATTTATTTTTATATGCTATATAAAATTCGTCAAGAAAAATGTGTCAATACAACTACGAAACATTTTATCCGGTTCACGCGTTAGTTTATCAAATAGAAAGAAATTGTATTTTTCTTTGGTTGCTAGATGATATAGTTTAATAAATTTATCTTTTGTTACTTCACCAAATTGCTCGTTTGTAATATTTATTACATCAACATTATTGAGTCCAGGAAATAATATAAAACATCCCGTATTTCGCCTAATAAATATGTCATCGTTATAAATATGCTTGCGCGAGATAAATCGAATTACATTTTTTGTTACGTGACAACGAAAAACACCACTTAATCTATTCATCTCCTCGTTGCTTAGGGGAATATCTCCAAATACAACTATTTTCTGCTCGGACGAATCAAGTTCGTTGACAGTGATTAATTCCTCTGGTTGCCTTATTAAAAATATATCATCGCCAGCGTCAATCTCATCACGAAGTTTATCGTTGTATTCGCGTAATAAGTCGCATTTATCTTGTTGCGGATTAATTGTGTAAATGTATACCTTATCGTAATTAAAGTTGTCGTTGAGTAACAGATTCAACGAAAGGTTTGTTTTACCAGAGCCTGTACGACCAACAATAAGATAATGAGAATCTGGAAGTTCGTTATTGTGTTTATGTTTGTTTAATCGCTCGGTGTCAAAATGTAATATCTATGACTTCGCTATTGTTGTTATAAAATTTTATGTTATATAATTTACATAATATGACCTGTTACACAAAGTTTGGAACAGCACTTACAGGATCTGTTTCCGCTGACGAACCAATAATAACTGATACATCATCGCTAGTCAAAAAAACCGGCGACACGATGACAGGAAACCTGTTTACGTCGAATCAAAGATTACTAGGTTTAGAAACAAATTATCGGCCAATAAATGTTGTTGATACACAAGCTGTTAGCTATGCACAACTTAAATATGTTGATGATAACAAACTATCACTGACAGGAGGACATTTAAGCGGGGACTTGGATATGCCAGGAAAAAAGAAACTGCGTATCCGCCAAGATACTTAAATCAAACCCACGCTATAAGTTATTTACAGCTGAAATATGTAGATAATAACAAGCTTGACAAAACAGGTCGAACCGTTACAGGTAATATTAACATGTCAAGTAAAAGAATTACTGGGTTAGAAACCGAGCATCCACCAGCAAATGTTGATAGCACACAAACGGTGAGTTATACGCAGCTAATATCTGTTGACGATAATAAACTTAACAAGGCCGGCGACACAATGACAGGTAAACTTGTAATGAACAATAACTCAAAAATAACAGGATTACCGATAACGTCACTAACATCACCAGATAATGAGATTGATGCTATTAGTGACGCTCAGTTAAAAGAAGAACTCACCCCGTATTTTAAACAATCCGGTTGACCAATATCAGGTAACATAAATATGAGAGACAAAAAAAAAATTAACAACAACATATATTCCAGTTAACCATAATGATCTAACGAATAAAGCGTGGGTTGACAGTGTGCTTAATAGTGCAACATAAAAACAAACAAACAATGTTGGGTATATTCAACACTTTTTAAGGCAACTGATAGCCGAGTTGGGTTTGAGGTAAGTGCATCATCGTATTATCCTGAAAATTATCCTTATCACGCTTTCTCTGATAGACAAGAATGAACTACTAACGGAGAAGTTGAAAATTTTTGGATTAAAATTAAATGTCCCATTGCAGTCGCTATTTGGCAATTTCATTTGCGAGGTCGATTAAACTCCAGTGTTGGACGAATTTATAATTGGCAATTGGGTTGATTAGACAATGATATCGACTGGATAATATTATATAGTACAACAGACACTTATATTTCAACAACACAATATTTTACGTTTCCAACCGCAAATACTGTCAACAAGGACTTGTATTTTCGAGTTTATGTTATCAGTACTGAACATCCGTTTCCAGGACTGGCAGCATTTCAAATATACACACTTGATGATCAAATTTAATCTAAGGTTGTAAAATAAATGCTAAAAATACTCACACTCGTTGCGAGAGAATTTTATGATAATATTTTTAACCCCAAAATAGATGTTGGGGACAAATCGCTATCAGCACTTGTGATAAATACTAGGACAAATTTTTCAATTCCAATGATAAACTCTCCATTATCAGAAGAAGAAATTTTTTTTTTTATTCTTGTTATGCATATGCGAGGGCCACAACTACTTAAAGCAATAAGAGACTTTGATATTATAAGCAGTTACTGTCATCCTGATGAATGTATAGAAGAACATAAACAAATTGGAATCCTGCTAGAAAAAAAATATTGCTCGAGTTTAATCTAGAAAATCTAGATTTGATTATAATAAAAGAACGAGCTTATGGTGAAAGGGTAGATGCAAAAGAACGAGTAAACAATATCCATAACCTCGACAAACTAGCAGAATCTAAGATAATAGGAATAAAAAGGAACAAGGCGTTATACAATAGCTTTTCAAAACGAAAATTTTTTAAACATCTCGGCATGTTCTACTACGACAAGGAAACCCTAGTTAAATTTGTTATAATGACGCCGGATACGGAGTTAATTATAAAAGCATACTCAAACGCACTTCTACCAATGATGCGTAAGAAAACCAGAATTTGATCCGATTATTGTTAACAAATCTCTAGCTATGATCAAAGATTTCGACAATGAAATTAGTATTCTCAGCGATGATGAGCGAGAAAAGTTTTTTTGAGGAAGTCAATCGAACAACATTTGGTGTAGGGATTGGTTCTTATTACGACATAGGTGAAGAACATGCTGTTACACTTCCATCACTCCAACGCTCTAGACAATTATCATTGCGAAATTATTACAATGAAGTCGAGAAAATGTTCACAAAACAATACGAAAAATTATGCCTTGGAGTAAATACTTTTACTCAAATTACCTTTCTTGGACGACAATCACTCCAAAAATTAATGCTGATAAATTTCGTAGTCGCATATGCAATTATCAGACAATATCTTGTCCTTAAAAATGTTACTTGAATCAAATAAGCTTGGTACTTGGATTTATTGATGAAGCAGAAAGAGAAGACGGTAATTCGGTGAAAGAAACAGATTTTTATGAACGTGAAGTAGAAAACGCGTTTGATTCCTACAGTTGGTTAAAGAAAAATGAGGTATTGACAGATGAATGATTTAAGGATACTTCGTCAGATGTTTATGACAAGTACAGAGATTTTATAGCTGATCCTAACAATTGACCTATCGTCACTTGTCAATCACGCTGGATCAATTAACCAATCAGCGAGCGTAAATTAGACACACCTCCAGGCATTGCTTCAGTCCGATATTTTCCTCCGACAAGCTGCTTGTAGCAACAATGCATTGATTACGATAAATATGTACAAATGTTGCAATGATTTGTTGATTTCTCGATTGATAACGGTGAAAAGAAGTCTTGTAATTCTGACAGTCAGTGTCCGGATCGTCTAAATGGAGGAATTAGATGTATTCCTTTCCCGAAACACAGGCGAAACTTCGATGGATAACGACTTGTCGCGTGTACGATCAGCTGAATAAAGACACAATTGATGGCAATTACAACGTGTTTGTTTGCATAAAAGTATGTCCCGTTGATAGCTTGAAAAAAAACCAAGAAATTGAAATTGAAAAATATATATGTAAAAATTAACTTTTCAAGAATATAGGTGGAGAATCCCCTAACTTTCGG